>WYDI02017981.1:0-15073 GCA_009867235.2 Psittacus erithacus | reverse complement strand
ATGTGCCTTAGCATGCCTTCCAGGAGAATCTGCTCCAAGATTTTGCCAGCCACAGAGGTGAGACTGACTGCTCTGTAGTTCCCAGGGTCATCCATTTTCCCCTTCTTGAAAATGGGGTTATATTTCCCTTTTTCCACTCATCGGGAACTTCACCTGACTGCCATGGTTTTTCAAATATGATGGACAGTGGCTTAGCAGCTTCATTTGCCAGCTCCTTCAGGACCCACGGATGGATTTCATCAGGTCCCACGGACTTGTGCACGTTCAGGTTCTTAAGATGCTCTCGAACCAGATTCTCTCCTACAGTGGGCCCAAGGTCTTCATACTCACAGTCCCTGTGTCTGCCTTCCATGACTTGGGTGGTGTGGTCAGAGCATTTGCCAGTGAAGACTGAGGCAAAGAAGTCGTTAAAAGCCTCAGCCTTCTCCAAGCCCAGGGTAGCCAGTTCCTCTTATAGCTTCTGGAGGGGGCCTGTGTTGTCCTTAGTCTGTCTTTTATTCACTACCTATCTATAGAATCCCTTCCTGTTATCATTAACATCCCTAGCCAAGTTTAATTCTAACCAGGCCTTAGCTTTCCTAACCTGGTCCCTAGCTTCCCAGACAACATCCCTATATTCTTCCCAGGCTGCCTATCCTTGCCTCCACCTTTTATAAGCCTCTTTTTTCCTTCAGAGTTTCCTCAGCAGCTCCTTATCCATCCCAGGTGGTCTCCTGGCCCTCCTGCTGCACTTCCTTCTAGTTGGGATGCAACACTCCTGAGCTTGTAAAATAAAGTATAAAAAATATATACATATATATATATAAAATATAGTGCTGTTCAAATCCTCTGCTTCCTTTAATGCTATTTTCAGGTGGGTGTTTTTCAATTTAAACGTTAGGCTTAGCAACTTGCATGAGATGTCAGATTGAAGGGACAAAGCTTGGGTTTTCCGTGCCCCTCCAGAAATAGCTCTTCCCTGGGTGGGCCAGGTGAAGCAGAGCAAGGTTCTTGCTGCACGACTTCCCCCAGCTTTCTGGGTGGAGGAGAGAGAAATGTGACTAGCTGCTTGCAGAAAAATCTGTCCAAAGTCATTGGGCCCACATTCTCTGTGAAGGTAAATCAACATCGTCTGAGTGGCATTTCTGGAACCATGACTGTTTTCATCAGGATCAGGCCTTTTACATATGGTGAGGAAGTGGTAAAGATCACAAAGGGAGGGAAAGATATACATGCATGGCAATAATTGCAAAAAGCTACAGGGTTTTCCTCTGTAGGTGGTGTCATTTTCTCTGCTGGATTAAAGCATGGCTTTCCCAGCACTCTTTCCCTTTAAGGAGACATGCTGAGCAGCACATCCCCATAAGACAACAAGCCCAGATGCCCAGAGGAAGAACAGTGTTGTTGTGAAGACACAGGCCCAAAAGGCAAAATGTCTGGATTTTATTTGCAGCTCTGCCACAAACTTCCTGGATGATCGTAGCCAAGTTAACCAGGTCCGTTCTTTTTCAAGCAGCGTCTGTGCCCTTCCTGCATATGCATGAAGCACACGTTCACCCATTTGGGCTTTGCACAGAAGTCCAAGAAGTGCAAAGCTGCAAAGAAACGCTGCTGCCTACGTTCTGCCCTGTTTTCCCCAGGCAAACAGTGATGATCTGGTGAAGCCAGATCCCTACCAGCAGGGATTTGGATCCAGAAACGCGAGATCCAGGCGAGAGCATGAGAGCAGCTCCAGATCAAAGCCCACCTTGCCCCATTGCCAGAAGATGGTGGAAGTAGACGCTGATGGGAAGAAAGTGAAATCGAGGCAAGCAGAGCTGGACTTCCGGAGCTAGGAGTGGTTTGCATGAACACAGCAACCCTCAAAGGATTTCTAAACCTTGGGAGCACGAGTAGTCCATGCCCAAGCTCTTAGAGCTTCCTTGGAGCAGGACTCATTGCTTCAGCTCTACGTCAGACTGACTGGGTCACACGGGGCTTTTGTAGCTCTCACAAAGCACAGCTTTCGCCTTGCTGTGTCAGCTCCCTGCTTCTCACAAGGAAGTGATGCTGCCTGCCAGGGGGTTGAGGCTAAATGCACTGGTGTTTCCTCATGCCTTGGGAGGGAAGAGAAGTCTGGAGAGAATTATTGTTGTGATGTATAGGAGCTTTGTCAGTACAATGCCCTGTAATAACAGCTACTCTTCCTTCAGGTTATTAAGTTACTGACTTTTTTAGTACACTTGCTCATGACAAGTAGATCTTGAGTTTAAAGAGATGCTTTCCTTCTGTTTCTTTTTCTCCTGACTTCATAAGTATGTTTTAGAGATTTTCCTTCTTTATGGCAGTGTATCCAAATATCCCTGTTCAAATTGTCATTTGCCAGATCTTTCTTCAAAGCTGCCATGAGGCTGTAACGAGATAACCAGCATGTTTGTGCCCTGTCTCCATGGCTTAGCAAGACCTGAAGCACAAGGAAATACTCTGAGAGGAGCTGTAGATGATGAAATGGAGTTTAACATAAAGCAAGGTCTATCTACTCTCAGAGACAGTCTAACAGCTGAATTAGAGTGGTGGTGCTGGGTTGAGCTTTCACCCCGACTGGCGGTGGAGTTCGTACATCTGGACTCGGAATGGTGTTAACGTGGCTACACAGCTTCAGTCTGGAGATGGCTTTTGTCCAGTTGGCTGAGAAGGGGGCTGGATTGGCAGGCAGCTGTTTGCATCGGCCAGTGTAGACATGCCCAAATTCTCTTAATATACCACTGGAGGGTACTCGGGTATTGCAGTGATTAGGGCAGTCTGGGAACCTGTTTAGACCAGAATATGGGTTTCAGTGGCAGTTTTCTGGCTGATTAATTGGGTGACTTTGTGCAAGTCTCTACTTGCCATTGCTCTATCCAATAAATGGGAATAGCAGCATTTGTCTCCCTTTGTAAAACACTTTGAGGTCTATGGATAATCCTCCTCTTTTTTCCCACCCATGATTATGGGACCAAATGGAATCTTACGACACGTTGAGTTTCTATGGTCTGGCGTTTGCCAGGCATTTGAAAATGACTCTTTGGCTTGAGTTTACAATGTCTGTGTTTGCCACGTGATTGTTCATGGAAGCTCCTAGTTGAAATCAGGTCACTATACAGCTGAAAACACATGAGATTAGGAGAGAAACTGAAGTAGTCATCAGGAGTATACAGACCCATGGTGATGTGCCCTGCCTGGGGCACCCTGCAATCATTAACCACACACATCAATCATCTTGTCAATAACTGACAGCATTTTGTGGTTCAAAGGTCTGCAAACATTTAAGAGTGGAAAGCTCTAAACAAAGATTCGTCTTGATCACCAGGCTGCTCTTTCCATTACCTAATACACTGCGCATACAGTAGAGAGAGCTAGAGAAATACATCTCCATGGGACATTCGGAGGCGTTCTCATGACATAATGTCCAACATTTTGAACCTTGTGCTGCTATAGACAACAGGTATTTTAGGACACAATTTCTTCTTTCCCTGTTTTGTCCTTGGACACCGATGTTTTCTTCTGCACTGGATGTAAGTCCATTCTTGGCTCTCATCCCTCGCAGGTTCCAAAGGCATGTGTTACAAAGAGTATGCTGGTTTTCACAGTGACGTGAAAGACAGCCTAAATCATTACAAGAAAACCTTACAAGTGACTTGGGAACTGCAGAAGAGAGTAAGTAGTTAAGAAAACAGGTCACTGATACACAGGGACCTTCCCTAAGAACACTGCAAGGCTGCAGGAGCCTTGAAGAGCCAGGAAACCAGCAGAGATTTGTATCAGGCAGCATGAACTAATGAGCTTACAGAAGAGAGGCTACGGGATCTCTTGATCACAATCTCTAAGTACTCACAAGCGAAAGGAAGAGAAATGTGGAAATGAGGCAGATGTCTACAGAAATCTTATGGCTGTAACTTAAAGCTGGGCTTTTTGTGCAGAGGGGGAACATGATGAGCAGTGGGCTCCTTCAGAATAATGCTCCAAGGCTTCTGTAATAGCTCCTGTGGTCCCTGAGTGGCTGGGGTAGCTGTAGTTCTAAGAGGAACAAACTGCTGGAGGGTGTCCAGTGGCCTTTGCCACATGAGGTAGCAGATTATGTGGTCTTCCTGAGTCTGTAAACCAGAGTTCTGGGTTTCTTCAGTGACAGTAACATAAAAGTCAGCTCCACCTGCACATCTTGCCAAGCACTGAGCAGAATTAGTGAGGGTAAAAGCATTTGAAAGGGAATAGTGTTTAAAGACTCAACTCCAAATAGCATGAGGTATTTGGGCTAGCTTGAGCTACCTCTTTTCTTGGCCTTTGCCTCTACTGTACCATTACAGGATGACACCACCAGAATTACCTGCTTGCATTTCTCCTTCTAAATCAGAAAACAAACCCAAGCAACATAAAAAGAGCCCATCAGTGAGCACAAATAAAAAGCTGCTCTATGTGCTGCTGCAGTGTCTGCTCCTTGGACCAGGGGTGTGAGGGGCTCAGCACCTGGCTGGACTGGACCCAGTGGCTGTGTATTTCATGAGTCCTGTCAGATATGATCTGTCCATACACAAGCCATGTTTTACTTATAAAGTAAATTGCATTACATGGGCTATAATGTACATTTTCAAAGGAGACCCACCTTAAAAACATTTTGTTTAATAAAATAACTTAATTAGAAGAGAGCTTCTGGCTGATGTGGTTGAGGCTGCGATAATTTTTCCTTCTCAAATCATTTTCTCTGTTTATTATACTTAATTATAGTGTAATTATGTATCCATCCTCTAGGCAAATTATGCAATCAGAAAATGTGAGTGGTTCATTTGCCACTGCTGTTGGGACCAGTGTTTACATCCCTACTATAAAATATGAGCATCATTTCTATTATTTATAGTATATACGTCTATGCATAGATATAAAAGATGTTTCACACAGAAGGAAGAAACGGTGTAAATATTTTATTGGCAGCTGCTTTTGCATCATCCACCTCATTCATTTGTGGCCTGCTAATAATGAAACCATCCAAAGCTAGACAGGTGAAATCTTTACATGAATTTGCTCAAACATAAAACACACACAGCTGACAAACGTGGAAGTTCCCTAATTTAGCTTTAATTTTGGCAGATTATTATTATTACTTTTAAGAGCTGTATTTTGCATTTCACTTTCTTGTATTCTGGCCAGAGTTTCTTAGCGCAACAGGTGAGAAAGGAACCCCACAATGTCTGGTTATGGGGTGTAGGTTTGTGTTCAAGTCACGGATTCAGACTAAGCTTTTTTCTCCCATGTGCTTCGTGAACTTTCTAGCCATGAGATCTTTTCCAACCTAGTTGATGGTATGATTCTATAGCAGCACTGACTTTTAAAGGCTAGGCTCTTCTTCCTCTTGATTTTCTTGATGGAAGTTGACAGATCGTGTTTGAACATAGTCAAAGATGAAGCCAGATGTCCAAATCTTGAAAACCCTTTTGAGATCAATGTTTTCTCCTTCTTTGGCCAGCTCTCAGCATGAGTACAATCCAGATTCCCACTTAGCTTCTCTTCATGGACTTACTTTGCAGAGATGAGGCCACTCGCACCAATGGAGCAGGCAGGGAGGAAGATGCATCTGTTGATGAAGCTCAGCATGGCTCTGTTGGCATCAAGCACCCATGTTTATTACAGCTGGCAAAGAGGTAAGCCATCCATGCAAAATGGCCAGCCTACCTAACTGTCACCATAGCTGATGGAAATCTGGATAACTATTTGATCTAACCCATTTTCTCCCAGCTGGGGAGCTGGCCCTGCCTTTCACAGTGCTGCTCATCTGCATAGTGTCTCTGTGTGTCTGCATAGTGCTCTCCACCAGTGTCTTGCAAACACACCTTCGCAGGAAATAAAAGGCCTCAGCGTGGTCTACCTTCCACCTCATTCCCTGCAGGCAGGGTGGTATTTTTATGAAGAGGCAACATTTATAAGCCACATAGGCAAATGTCATGCTGCAGCTGAAGGGCCAGGACTTGCCTGGGGAACAGCGGGGAGGTTGGAGTAGAGTTGGCATGGCATAGCTGGGTGGGAAAAGCCAGGAATTTGGGATCTACAGAGGGTGCAATGGAAGAGCCAGGAGTGGTGGGCCCCCGGATGGAGTTAGCAGCCCAGGGAAGGAGAAATAAGATGCTCGCTGATCATCCTCACCAGCCCTGCAGCTCCCCCATGCAGACAATGGCCTCAGACAGCCTTTCCCTCTCCCCACCCTCACAACGCAACCACTGCCCCATTCCTCCCTCTCCCTGAGAGCTGTCAGTTGTGGTCTCTGAGGGAAAGGCGCTACCCTTGCCAGCCTGGGATAAAGCTATAGAGTGGAGTATCAAAGCCCAGATCCAGGCAGATAACCTAAGATCCAATAAAAATCCGGGGAGATTTTTCAAAGGAGCCAGCAAATCTTCCCAAGTAGGTGCTGTTGCTCCATCCTGACCTGCTGACCCGCTGAGAAGGCTGCATGTTCGTTCACATAGGTAAGCCAAAAACAGCCAAAACAAGGTGGAAATAGCCAAGCCACTGGTTCTCAGTGTTGGCTGTAAAGTCCTCGCACTCAGCAGATAGGACAGGATGTGCCAACAGCCTCAAGTCTGCAAGCATGCAGTAGCTCCACAGGGTGCTGAAGGACCACAAGACCAGGCACTGACTCAGTCCACAGCAACCAGGCATCTCCCCAGAGTGGGATGAGAAGGGAGTAGTAGGTATGTAAGATGTTTTTGTTTTTTCCTGATGTTATCCCCATTTTCCCAGGTCCCAGCTTCAGACAGCCGTCTGCCATCCGCTTTGGCCAGACACCGAGACGCTAGCAATTGGCTGGTGTTACTGTCATGAGTAAAGGTACAGTGCCATGAATTGTCTGTTCCCACAGGGATTTTGCCTGGTGTGAAATAGGTTGGGACTGGGTGAATGATGCTCTGGCTGATCGGCCCCCTGCCAGAGGAGGATTTGTCCATTAGAGTCTCACTTGGGGTTTGGGTGCGGCCTGAAAGGGAGGGTTGACCTAATAGTTGTTAGGGTTTTCCATGCTTTGTTATGAAACTCTTGGTTTTCCCATGCCATGGATTTGGGATTATATGCCTTAAAAAATGATATTTCAAATGCCTAGCTCCAAGGTACCACTTTTGACCTGCTGGTTTGTAAATGCTATAGAATGAGTGCTGTGTTTAACTATATTTGAGTGATGGGGAAGTGATGCAAATTACCTGAGGTTAGGCAGGAGTCTGAAGGAAGGGCTTGGAGAAGGAGTCGGAGTGCCAGTCAGTGTACCAGGCACAAGCAGGGCTCCTCCGTCCCTTCTGTCCTTTCCAGTTTGGTTTCCCCTTGTGTTCCTAGGGAGAAATGAAAGAGGAGGAAATTAGATGTGGGTTATAAACTTCAGCATCTGTGCTAGGGGAATCTGCAGCCAAGTGAAGGGTGGCTGAATTTAGTCCAGTATTGGCCACTGATTCTGAAAGAACTTCTTAACACAGTGAACTGGCTCAGAAATCAGCCCAGGAGCTGATAGCCCACAGTGCTGAGTGAGAACAAAGGCCAGTACTGCTAATCTGAGATTTAATCAGTTGAATTTCAGTTACAGGAAAGCTATAAGGGAAGGCTGACATAATCCATATCTTGCACAACTCCAAATGAAAGCTGCATCTGAGAGAAGATAGAAATTATAGGTGAGTACAAGATCTATATGATACCCTTTTTAAAGCCTTTAGATGCTCACATAATGCATAAACCAAAGCCATGAGTGGCTTGATTGTTTTATATACAGATCAATGAAATTGATCATTATCAGTGAAATTAAACCCATGCATCCTGCCTGTCAGTGGGTTTGCACAATGGGCATGATGGGGGCCAACCTAGCAAGGCTTATAAGAGACATTTTCATTCCTATACATGCTCTCTGTAGAGTTCATGCTGTGCTGAGGAGCTCTGCTCATGGACCGGGACTATTGTGTGAAATAACTGGATAGTCATGAAGTGGAGAAAATACTCTCATCCCCACCCTCATGATGGGTATGTCTGTGCTGCAGAGAAGCTCGAGATTGAAGGATTGCCAGTGGAGGCCCCCTGGAATCCTCAGGCTCAGAAATGTGGTCCAGCACTGCCTCAGCACACACTGAGCTTCACACTCCCAGGGAAGCATTGTGCCCATATCTAAACTGTCGTAAGTTAAAGCCAGCAGAAGTAGCTTTCCATTCACACCTTCAGTTTTCATGTCGACATGCCATAATGACATGAAGCAGCAGATGGATGCAGACCAGGAAGAATATTTGGACATATTAGGCAATGGGGATCAGTCTGTTTAGCTTGAACACCCCCACTGTTACTCCAGCTGAGAGATCACAAGCCAGTGCCTGCAGCTGCAAGGCACCAAACTGAAAGCTTCTCCTAAGTGAGAAGCAAAATGGGCTTTGCCCAGGTTTATTGAACGTTTTATTTAAACCACCACCTCCTGTCTGCAAAACCTAAACCCTGCCATTATAAATCACTGCTCCAATTCTGGTTGGGTTCACAGTCCTTGTGCTCGCTCTGAGGCAGAGCTGACACCTTTCACCTCCAGGGAAGGGTTGAACCACAGGCATCCAGCTTAAATCCCATGTTACCAGCTCGAAGTAAAACACACTTTTCAGTCAGCTATGGGACATGGTTCCCAAATGCTCTGGTATCTCTGGTGCCCTCTACTTTGTGAAACTATTACTTTGCATAGTAGAAGGGAGAGACGCTCCGACCATCTGGTGGTAGGCAACGCCATGTATAATTTAGGTTGCTTCACTCACTCTCCCATCAACAACAGGAACACAGCTTCCTCCTTGTTTCCCTTGATCTCTTAGCCCTTTGCTAGAAAGGCAAGGTCAAAAGCAGCTGCTGGGGAGTAAACTGTATCCTGAACTGGGTTGTGGAGTTTTGAGGATGAGATTCCTTCATAACCAGGGCATTTCCTGATTCTGTGTGAGCAAAGGGATAAGGAACTCATTAAATCCCAGTCAGGAGAGGACAGTTGGTATCATCATGTATGCAAATGCCCCTTTTCCCTCCAGCAAAGCCTGAGGACTTGGGATCATATCATCTGGGCATTGTGCTCTGGGGAATCACCATTAAGGTCAATGTCACTGCAGTCAGCTAAGCAGTGCCCAGTGCATCCAACAGGCTAATTGTGAAGGAGATGGACAAGTCCACTCATGTCCAGTGTGGAGAGAGCTTCTGGGGCTGGCACAGGAGCTGCATCACCCCTAAGGGACCCCTCATGTTGGGGACCAAGCCACCTTTGCATCCCCATTGGTGGTTCTCTTAGAAACCTGCACCAGGTTTGCTGCTATTCCTCTATTTCAAGAGGATTATCTTGGGCCTATCCAGAGCTGCGCTCCTGTTTATCCACTCTTGGTGAGCACAGTCACGTGGTTAAGGCCCTGATGCTAATGTTTATGGCTTAAATCAGTGGGATTATTCATGAGTTCAGAGATAACCATGTGCTTTTATACTTGGCTGGAATGGCGTCTAAAGCTGACAGCTGGGAATCAAAAGCTCTGAGTCACCAGGTCTCTCCTCTCCTTCCTGTGTGACCAGTCTACCTGTGTTTGCTTCCTTGCCTGCCGCATAAGGAGGATGACAATTGCTTTTATCTGATGGTTACTTTCAAATGGCCCTAAAGGCCTCTTTTGGTCTGATGAAAATTCAGTAGAAGCTGGACTAGCATGGAAAAGACAGGAGGACATTTAACTAATGAAGGTGCTGGAGCTCAGAAAGGCAATTACGTCCTTTCTTCCTCCCCATGTTCCCACACAGGTTACTTGGCAGTTGCTGTGGACTTTTCTATGGGCAGAGAGGAGTGGGAGGCCATGAAAAGGCTGAAACAAGGTTCTCTGAGTTAGTGGAAGGCTCAAGTGGTGGTTCGGGTGCCCAGCACAGCAGGCTCCCAGCTGTAGTTACACCTTAAAAGAAGCCCCGTTCAGTTAAGCACAGTGACCTTGATTCTTCAACCCTCTTCTTCACATATCTACTGTGTAAAACAAAACAGGCACAAAAACTAGAAAGAGACAAAACACAGGCCAATTGGCACATATTTCATGCCCCAATATACAGGAAGTCACCAGGGAAGTGGCAGAGGCTTTTCCACATTTGGCATGTACAGTTGTGAATAAAAGATGATTTTAAATATAGACTCCATCGATTCTCCTACTGTTTCTTCCCAGTGTCAGTCAGGCATTTCTCTCCCCATGGACCTGGGCAGAGCATCGGCTCACAGCGCACACTCAGTGCTGGGCTTTAGGAGAGACAAGCAGCACAAGCTGCCCAGGATGCAAAAGGCTGAATGGATCAATAGCTGATGACCAGCACCTTTGCTTGATTGAATTGGCACCATTCCTGGAAGGAAAAGTTGCTCCTGCAACCCTACTTCGTGCACCCATGTTTTGGTGCAGTGGGAAGCTGGTTTTGACGTGCCTTTAAGATGAAGTCTACACCTCCCTATTGGTTAACAAGTCAAATAAGATCATCTGCTTGGATGGTGTGAGAAACCCTGTGCAGCGCAGTGTACAGCTGCTGTATCCATGTGAATATGCAGGCTGAAACCCTGCAGAGGAGCTGTGGGTGTCCTCCCAGCTGCCCTGTGCTTTTGCAGGCATTTGTAAATACAATTGCTCTCACTTTCCATTGATAGAAATCAAAAAGCAATTAAGAATCAAGCTTTTGAAATTGATAGGTCTCCTGAATCTGAAACCTTTTTCATTCTTTGGCTGGTATCACTGCCTAGATGAGATTATTTTCTTAAAGGGAAGATTAAAATAAACAGTATTTATGGTTTCATTATTTGAATGACTAAGAAGCTCCAGCTTTATTTTAACTTCACAGAGGACCAGGAGATGTTTTTAATGATATGTTTTACTCAGCATCTTTCATCCAAGGATCTCAAACTGCTTTTCAAATAATTAATTAACCCTTGTACCTCTCCATGAGACAATTATTATCTCTGATATTACTGGTGGGTAAACAAAGGCACAAAGACGTCAAGGCACAAGCTGTTTTCCAAATATTAATTAACTAATTCTGACACCACTCTGTGAGACTATCTCTGCTATTACCAGTGGGTAAACTAAGGCACAAATATGCAAGCCACTTGCCCAAGGCCATGCAGGTGAGTCAGTAGCAGAGCTGAGAATAGCATATGGACCAGCCTAAGCCTTAGCTGATCGTTTCTAGCAAGTACGATGTCAAATTCCCGACAACAGGCAATGCAAGCCTCTGTGTAAAGCACAGCAGAAATCAGCTGGGTTTATGAAACTGTTTCCTCCAGTCTCTATTCATCCATTGGAGATTATATTAGCCCAAATTAGTCTGCAGCTTTTTTTGAACTTGCCATGACTGGTGGAATTCACAGTAACTATGACGAAAAATGGGTGGTTTAAAGTATTTAGGGAGTCTTATGATACTCAGCGATGGTGGCTGTCCAGCAACACACATTATCTCTGTACCCATCCTGTGTGGCATTCTCAGGCCAGAAGAGCCCCAGATTTAGCCAGGCTTAGGATGCCATACACAGAGTGATGTTGTCACTTCTTTCTCCTCCATCCAAGCCTGCAGCCTTGGAGCAAGCACACGCCCTGGGCCAGGAGTGAGAGGAAGGCCGGCCTCAAGCACACTAATAGGAGCTGCTGTAAGTATCTGTACTCCCCTCATTCATCCACTTTCCTCCTTTGCGATGTGATGGGGTCTGTGCAAGAGGTCTCTGGAGGAACATGGAGACTCTCTCACCAGCTAAAGCCACTTTACCTCCTTGCACAGTCCATCAGCTCAGACTTCAGCACACCTTTATGGCGCAGAACAAGGACTTTCTGTCTTTCCTAGGAAGACAAAAAGCGAGGAAGCTGGAGCACCCTCTGCCCTCGGGAAAGGTCTCCCCTTTTCCATCCATCTCTAGCAATTCTCTGTGCAAGCACCTGAACCCTCACCATGCGCACATCCCAGCCGAGCTATTTCAAACATGGGCTTGGCCCCATCAGATGCAGTCTCATTTCCACATGAAAGGGCTGGAGAAATACGAAGCCAGCTCATCTGTATTGATAAGAATTTGGCATTACTTTCCCCAGTTATCTAAGCTTTCTGTGTACATTAATCATAATGTGAAAACCAGGAAGGGGGGATGCATCTTCTCAGCTCTCTTTTTCTGAGCTCAGGCAATAAGCTGAAGGTATTTTGTGGGGGTATTTTGTGGTTGGTGTGTTATTTTCCTAAACTTCCCAGTTCCACACTGCTGGAGCCTGATTGCTCCCTCCCCTCTGCAATTTGGATGCCTCACTCTTCTTGCTACAGCTCTGATGCAAGCACTGCGCTGCTGTGTTTGCCAAACCTGGCATGAGTACCCACTGCTAGTCTAGACACCAGTCTAACTGTAGCACTAATGCTAGGGTTTAACAGACTGATCTCGGCATTTGTCATAGCTCTGCCCACGGTCATCTCTTTGATCTTTATCCTTGAAAACCACAGTCATTGACAAAGGTAAAATGAATTTCTGCCTTTAAAAGACTTTGATGGCATTCCCTTGTTTTGTTTTGTGTTTTGGGGTTTTTTTCCTCCTCTCCTTTGCTCTTCCAGCTGAACTTCGTCATAAAGCTTCTGATTACAGCTGCAGGACCAGATAGAGTTGATGCTTTCTTGCTTTCTGCTGTACAGATGTTTAACAGTTTAAGGGGGAAACACTTCTAAGACAAACTGCCAGTGAGTGTAATGTAAACTTGAATGGGACTCAGAGACAGAAGACCGTCAGGATTTGGTCTTGTACCTTCTTAAACAAAACCAAACCAAAACAAAATCACCTTGAATAGGGCCAAGTGCCAAAAGCAGGAAAGAATGAGAACTATTTGGTATTAGATTTCTAGCTTGAAACCTGCAGTGTACCAAGTACTACTGTTTGCCTTCAGGTTGAGCTCAGACAAGGGCCTTCTATCAGACATTGTATAGACACGTTGTAAGAGATTGCCTCTGCCTGGAGGTGTTAATAATTTAAATAAACATGATGAGCAGATCAAGTGTTACCAGCTCCATCTTCTAGATGGGGAAGTGAAGGCAAGGAGTGCACGCACCTAGTCCAAGGTCACACAGAGGACCTGAATTCATTGTAGGGATCCACGTCACTTTCACGGCAGTGATAATGTCATCTTTGCTGGTGAGCTGATGGCTCCAAAAGTGATGGCTGGGCCATCAGTGTGCAGCTAGATAGCAGTGCCTCTTGTTTGTAATGATTTCTGTTGCTTTTCCCTGCTTTGAGTTGCAGGGTTTGGCTCAGTGAGGAGTGCTACAGACCTCTTAGCAGCTCAGTCTCCACCACAGAAAAGTCAGCAGCTTTTGAGCTAGGTTTTTTTTTCCCATAAGACTATAAAAGCCAATTGTGAGATGTCTTGTCCCTTTGAATTTACTGTAGGAAGCACTTTACATGAGGGACCTTCAGCACTTCCACCAACCTTGATGTTGTTCAATGGAAACAGAAGAGGGGGTCCTTCCACTAGTCCCAGAATAAGAGCAGGAATTTAAAGAGCTGGAGTTTAATATCATGCACAGTGTAAAAGTAAATAAGCTCAATAGGGGAGGCTTTGGTTACAGGGTAGAGACAGTGTGTTATCTGCACATCTTTAAAAATCTTCCCAGGACTGGGGGTATGCAGTGTATCTAATTGAAGTCAATGGGATTTTTGCCATGGATGGACATGGGGCCAAGCTGTCTCCCTAAACACTTACATGGGACTCAGCAGCTGCTGGAGTGGAGGGCAGGACACCAGTGAATTACAACAGCTCAGGGAGGAGGAAGTCAGTGGATTTACTGGTGGTAGCAACTCTGAAAGCACCAGCAGTGATGTCCCATCCCAAAGCCCATCCAGAACAGGTTTTGGGGTATCTCTTAGCTAGGAGAGGCCATTTGTCAATATGGGTTTTGTTAAACAAACAAGCACACAAAAAACTCTGCCTTCAAAGTGACTGGCTCAAAACTGAACATTCTCCTGCCACATATATCACATAAACACATAGAGACACACACATAGTTGACAAGCAGAAGACTTCGTATATAGGTGCTAATGTGTAGGTTAGATAGGAAGATGTATGAATTTTCTGTGTATTTCTCACATAGGTACATGTTCCCAACAGCCATAAATTTCTGTTTTCCTGGTTTTTTCCAAACACTTCACCAGTCGATGCACAGATGCCAAATGTTGACACAATATGTTGTATTGAAATGTTGACAGTTTCCCATGGAGAGGTTTCTGCAGCCTCGGAGAAGCTCTTCTCAACGTTTCTTTTGAGATTTGAAGGAATTTGGTTAACATTTTGCTGTTGCCCATTCCTGACCACGCTGAGTTGAGCGGGGACTGGAGGAGCACTTGATGAGTCAGGCTCTTCTGTTATTTACAGCCTCCTCAAAGCGATGAAGTAGCAGGAATCTCCTTGGAGAGCAATGTATCACAGCGATTGTCAAGATGATTTCCAAATCAAAGATGACTCCCAGGACTTCCAATCTTGGAGCTAATGGCAAAAATCCCATTTTCTACACAATATTCTTAATGAAGCTTCTGAAATTTTGGAGCTTCCTATATTATGGCTGAAAGGTCCTTTTCAAATTCAGGATCTATGTGCCTTAATGACCCTAAAAAGAAGTGATGAAAAATGTCTATTTTAAAAACAAATACAACGTTTATAATGAGACCAAAGGGAAAACGAAGAATTCAGTGCTGAATACTGACACCTGCCACTTGCAAAATCTCTCCACCACTAGAAACAAATATCTGTGAGAGTTTGGAAAGTTTTGGTCACTCATTTTTTCCTTCTTTGCTTCCGTTACAGCCACTGGTACGTCCACCCAGTAACAGCACTGACGTTGCTAAATGTCATGAAGTGAAGTTGATGAAGTTTCTTCATGTACTAGTTTCAGGTGAGGTGGGAACAGGAACAGCTGTAACTCTTACCAAACAAAACAAGACAAAACAACATAAGAAGGACATGGACCTGTTGGAGCAAGTCCAGAGGAGGCCATGAAGGTGCTGTGAGGACTGGAGCAGCTCTGCTCTGGAGCCAGGCTGAGAGAGCTGGGCTGGTTCAGCCTGGAGAAGAGAAGGCTCCTGAAGGGG
>WYDI02017972.1:0-39446 GCA_009867235.2 Psittacus erithacus | reverse complement strand
TTATATTCTTTATTCCTGATAACAGGGATGAGCCGTGGTATCTCCATACCACTCTACTCCCCATTTCAAGGATATTACACCATGTTCTTACAGACCTTGTCTGTTCCAAGCATACTCTGTTCCTGGGAGCAGCAACTGTGTCTCATCTCAAATCTGCTCTAATATTACAGCCTCTGAGCTGAACTTTGCAAAATCATATTTCTCTATTTTCCCCAACCTCGGTTATTTTCCTACACAGGGGCTTTCATGCTGCAGTACTACTGCAGCAAAATTTTTTGTGGCCGCAGATTCTGGTTCAACCAAGTGAAGTATGTCCTTTGCTTTTCTTGGTTCATAAGCAGATTTTTAGCACAGAATGTCAAATCAGATAATTTATAAAGTAAAATTAGCAAAATGAGACAGTCTTGATTACTCATTTTTTCTGATAAACTTCACGCATGTAACTAGATTGTACTTCTGCTCGCAGAGGGGCTTCCCGCTCCTGCTTATCTTTTTAGATATTCAGTAGATAATTAAAATTCAAAATGTTAACAGTGCTACTTACTTTTAGAGCCTGATATTAATATAGACAGACATAGATCTGAAAATAAATTGAGACCAGAGAGCTCTGAACCATTAGGGTAAAAAAATGTTGATAGGCACCTGTTGTAACCCTCTTTGGTACAGCCTGTGCAGGGAAGGGAATCTCTGTCTAAGTCATGGTATTTCTGGTTGGCTAACACAAGGCAAGCCTTTGGTGCTTCAGTGAAGTAGACATTGCTGTAACTCAGCTGATGCCCTCATGTGCAATCCGTGAGCATACTGAAAACAACTCAGTTTACAAATGCAGTGCAGCTTCTAGTAGCACCCTGGGCCTTTGATCTGTGACTCCTGACACATTTTGCAGAGGTGAGCATCAGAACCTGTAAAAGCCATCAAACATCACCTATCTGCTTCAGTAGCCCCAAGATCACGTCTGGCACTAGCTCAATAAGCCAGCAGAGCTGTCCAACCAGGTATGCCCTGATTACCCCAGAAGATGCAGAGCAGGGAGGCTACCCACCCCATCCAGCCCATGAGTCAGTGCCAGTGGCAGGGGTGGAAGTGAGCTATGCAAGGATACCCTGAGCCTTTGCTCTACTCAGCAGGTTTCCTGCCAGCAGCAAATTGTGCCGTTTTATCTGTGAGATGGGTTTAAAAGGAAAAAAAGAAAAGAAAAGACAGGAAAGAAAGGAAAGGAAAGAAAGGAAAGAAAAGAAGAAAGAGAGAAAGAGAGGAAGAGAGAAAGAGAAAGAAAGAAAGAGAAAGAGAGAAAGAAAGAAAGAGAGAAAGAGAGAAAGAAGAAAGAAACAAAGAAAGAAAGAAAGAAAGAAAGAAAGAAAGAAAGAAAGAAAGAGAGAGAGAAAGAGAGAAAGAGCCCCAAAACAAACATAAAACTCTCCACTTCTCATGAATGGAAAATCTATCCAGGCTTCCAAAACTCTCTCGAAATCCCTGGGAGCAGCATATCTCTCGAATAACTGAAGAAATGCCATAGGTTACCTCTCTTACAACCTGAAGTCTCACTAGCTTTTACCATGGATAGCAAGTGATAAACACTTACTGTTAAAAATGGTTCAGCCTTTCTGAGAGTCTTTTTTATTAGGTTGACCAGCTCACAAATTCTGGTCTAAGCATGACAGTTCTGGTGTACTACAGAAATGAGGGACAAGCCAATAGCACACACACACTCCATACACATCTATATTTAAAGTAAAACCAATACAACACCAGGGTTGTAGTAATCAGACTTGTACACTATATAGTCAGCCCTGACTGACCACATGGTGGTAAACACTCATCTGGAAATAGATGTTTGAGGCTTGCTAGGAGGTGTTATCTGCATTCATAATGTTACATTCTCCATAACAGGGTGTTTTTCCCATCAGCCTGGTTGCTTTACCAATGTTGTTCTTTTTTTTTTTTTTGTTTCAGCTTATACAAGTATGAGTGAATCTCACTGTATGACTCCCTTTTGAAAGTGGCTGAGGGGTAACCAGCCATCGAACATCCGTCCTGTGCTTTTATCATGCTGCAGAGAGCAGGGAGCAGAACAAAGCCATGCAAGGCTGGTGGATCATCGTCTGAAGTGACTTGCCACACCACAAAATATTAGGCTTTTTGGAATAATGCCCCAGGCATTTATTTCCTTCTGTTCTTTATCTTGAGGGGTGGGGAAGGATGTTTGTCTTTCCCACTTCCCATATCTGCGTTTTGTTTGGGTTTTCATCTACTCAGTTCACCATGTTCTGCTGAAACCCAGTTGCTGTCCTTTTGGCAGAGTTTTGGAGCTGATCAGTCCTTTGGGAGGTTGTGTGTTATTTTCTGGTTCAGTGTGGTTGGACTTTTCTTAGGAAGGGATTGGTTATGTGTGCGATTTTCTGGAGAGGGAGTGCTACTCCAGTGGGGTTTTGCAGTTGGCAATGCCTTATTTAAAAATGTGCACTTCTCACCAATGTATTATTTCAATCTCAACCTCAGCATTGCAAAGATTTTCTGTCTGGCAAAAGGAACCTGTTTTACAAGATCTGTTATGTGATGTAAGAAATTGTGCCATTTTGACCCTGGGATAGAAGAGGATGTGCAGTGGCAGAGGTGCCAGCAGGAGGTAAATGGGGGTGAACAAACTCTGTCTCCTCAGACCTGGTCCCTGGTAGATCTACCCCTGCTTGTAGACATGAGCATGCATTCTTTTCCTTTTATGTTTGCCCCACAGGATGAAAACTCAGGCTAGGGCTGCTCCAAAAAGCATGATGCCTTCCTGAGCATGAGGAGGAGTAACTGCTCCAGCTTTACAGGAGACAGCCTGTTCTTCCTGCCTACCTGCCTACCACTACAGCATCCCTGCAGTTCCCAATGTCTGCACAAGAATGCATCAAGATGATTCTGCCTCTGCTGCACTGCTATGCTTTTCACATCAACACTATGGATGAGGCAAAAGGGGTTGACTTATCAGGCTTTAAATTTTCCTGTGGAGCTATTGCCTCAGCAGTACTTTGTGGCAGTGAGTCCTCAGGTTAACGTTAGAGAGAATGAGTGGCTACAAGCTTTTACTCCTGTGCTCACGTGCCATTTAGACTATTATCTTAACCTATGCAAAGCTACATGTAATAGTTTATCATATACAGTTGCACTGCTTTTTCCTGTCAGAGTTTTGTTGCTCACTCAGTACCACTAAGTATACTGGGTGCTGCTCAGTATGACCCTCCCCTCATGTGCTTCTGCTGTGCCTAGATAAAGTCACCTTGTAGTGACCTTGGCCCACAGTCTCCAGTTCATGCCTGATGCTTCCTCTCCGTGTCACTTGCCCAAGGGCACTGTGCTACACAGGCTACATTTGTGGCAGTGCTTGTACTTTCTCGTTCCATGGGAACTGGACTTCATGCACATCCTTGCTGCTTCCCACCCTTTCTGGTGGTGCTCCAGACAGTAGTAATGGAGAGGAAAAGAGGGGGTTACTTGGCAGTCCTGAGGTAACGTTTGGACTCAATGATTTTAAAGGTCTTCCAATCTAGATGATTCTATGATTATATAACTAGGACACAAAGGGAAGAAAAAGGAAGGGAAGAACTGGAGGAAAGTGATGGAGATAAGTAAGAAAGCATGAGGGAAAGTGGGTTAGCCAGCAGCCTGAAGGGCAAGTGCAGGCCATCCCCTGCAGTCCAGGGGAACCTTCCCTGCTCCAGCTTGAGCAACCTGAACCCTTCAGTGCCCAAGTGGGGTGGGTGATGCTGCCCAGGCAGCCAAGCCTTTCCGCAGGACATCAGCAGGAGGATGCACTGGCTGGGATGTGCTATGACAGGGAGGCAGCTCTCCCACAGCCCGTGTCCCCCAGGGAGCCCCATGGGCCTTGAGGAGGAGAAACAGAGATATGTAGTATTGGACTCCAAATGTTGGGACAGCCAGCAACGAGAACGGCAGGCCTTTTCCTGGGGCTAACCAGAACCTCCTCAAATGCCCCACCAGGTCTGTGGGACTCTGCCCAGCCCAGCCACTCACTCAGTGAAGCCAACCCAGACAGGCTGGCTGCTTGTCACCCCCCAGCAAGTTCAGAGATAAGGATGGGAGGCTCTCGAATACAATTCATGGAAGCCAGCTCAGAATGGAAGGCAGCTCTTCATTTCAGGAAACCTCATTTTTCGTTTGTAAAACACTTTCATTCAGAAAAAAGGAGATGGGGGTAGAAGAAAAGCAGAGCTCTGCTTCATCCCAACCAGAGCAAACACACCTGCGCAGCAGCTCTCATTCTCTGGAAAATGTAAAAAGCATGTTTTAGAAAGGCACCAGCAAACCCAGAGGTTGCCTGTTGCTTCCTAATTACAGTTACTTATGATTTTGGCAAATGACAGCGGTTTGGGCTAAAATATCCCAGGTTGGAGTCTGCCGCAGTACACTTTCTCTGCCCGGAAATTTTAAGTGGTTGCTGATCATTTGGCTGGAAGAAAATATACTCCTTTCCCCCTCCCCGTGGTGACCTTTTCTTCATGTCCCCAGGCTTTGGAAAAATTACTCGAAATGTGTCAGGATTTTGGCTTGTGTGTCAGGAATGTGTGGCTTGCCTGTGAAAAAACTCCATCTGAATTTTCCCAAGATAAAAGTCCCTGAAGAGATAAATCATCTTGCTCACAAGCACCCCCTAAATCTGGGCACCTAAAAACCTCTCCCCCTTCACTTTATTCCAGTCTCACAGCCCCTTGTAAGCCCCGCAAGGTCTACACCTGAGCCTCACTGCATGAAACCAAGTGTTGCAACCGGGGGGGTGGGGGCTGCGTCTTGTTGGGGTCTCACGAAGAGGAAGGTCCCACTGCTGCAATCCCTCATGGTCCCAGGCAGCAGCGGCCTGAGCCCTGGCATGGCCCGTGGCAAAGCAGAAGGAGCTGGAGGTGGAGAGGGCGGATGTGGCTTAAGGTGGGAGTAGGGATTAAAGACACAGGGAGAAATTGAGCCTTGGATCTGGTGGTGATGGGGAAGGGAAGCAAAATAGGAGCAAGTGCCTGGAGCATACAGGGGCCACACTGGATGAGGACTAATCATGAGGATGGCAACTTAGGAGTACCTCTGTAAGCTGAAGCAGCAGGCTACAGCCAAAGGGTCCAATATAATGTAATTGCATCTTGTTGCTTGAGTTTGCTCTCTCCCTTCCTTTTCTGTCTCCTTAAACTAAGGCAAGCACATACCCAGCCACACAAACACCATGCAGACAAATCCAATGCTGATATTTCTCAACTTTACCCATGCAGACTTCAGAACTTGCTCCTCTGTCTTCAGAATATTGTACATGAAGTGCAAAATTCAAAAGAAAAAAGGAAAAACAACCCAAAGCAAATTAGTAATCTGAAACTTTTGAGATTAAAGAAACTTCCTATGAGAGCTCAGGGAAGACACAGTCATCAACACGCTTTGTAAATAAGTGGGCTTGTAAATGATAAGTGTGTTTGTAAATCAAGGGTTAGCTTTCTGACAAGCTGAGCACCCACCTCTTCAGACAGAGCCACAGCAGTGACCAGCACCTCTGAATCACAGTCCACGGGACCTTCCTATACTGAGACCTGTGCCAAAACCATCCCTGCTCATCTTCCCAAGCTTGAGAGAGAGATGGTTCATGTGCTGCAGTTGTATCCTTAAGCTCTTCTAGCCTCCTTTTGCACCCACTGGGGTACGTGCCGCCAGGAGGAGGTGGTGGGTAATTCCTCTAGCCCACCCCAATGCTTGTCCAGAATTCTGGAATTTCCTTTTTGATTAGGATAGTGGCTGCAATTGCTCATAGAAATAGGTCATTGGGGTTGTAAGTTTTACTTCAGATAGGTCTGTTTCCATCACTACCACCATTCTGGTCTTTCCCTGTGGGCACCCATCTACCCAAAGCATGTGGAGAAACCTTATGGTGCTGAAAGGACGCAGGGGAGCTTGCTTTAATTCCCCACTTAGCTGCCGGTTTCCCCCTGTGATCATTTGCAAGTTGCTTGGTTCATTCAAAAGCAACTTTGAGGTAACCCTGAGCCTATGCCTACCTCTCACTGCCACCAGGCAAATGCGGAGCACCATCCCACTGCCAGTCCCACCAGCACCTCAGAGCCCTCAAGTCCCAGTCTGTAAAGTGTCTCCACAAGCTCCTCAACAACACCACATCTCTCTGTGCTCTGTTGAGACCCGACTGTCAGCACAGGACTGGAAGTGTCCCAGCAGCCCTGCCTGCAGATACAGGTTTGCCTGGTCCTTCCTCTCTCAGCTGCCCATGAGAATGGACAAGCAGGGAGTAGCAGCAAGACCAGCTTCTGGAAGTGCTGCTTCTGTTTGCTGCCAGCTAGGACAGCACTATCCTGGCAAGGGCGATGTCTGGGGATGTGAGCTCACAAGGTGAAGTTATGGGGCACTTCTGCTCAGCACTGGGCACCCGGAGGGCTCGTTACAGCGACCCTGAGTGGGTGTCCAGGGAAGATGCAGTTCTGGTGCCTAAGACTACAGAGGGGTCCCTGCTGTGATTTCCAACACTTCGAGGCTATAACTCCATTGAAAAAATGCTGCCCATGAGTTAAGTCCTTTGTTTTCTTTTTTCGTTTCATTTTTCTTATTATCAAAGCCCTGATCTTTTTGTTATCAACCCTCTCTTTGTACCATTTTTTTCAAAGGTGGTGGCAGCTCTAGTTAGTAATGCTTCCATTCTCACACCACTTGCCCCATCAATTTAGACAGGAAGCTTCTGAGGACAAGAAATGTCCCTTATTAGATGCTACTGCACTGGGTAACCTCATTTTGGTTTGGTGTCTAGACAGTGAAGCAGAGGAGAGCATTAATGGAAACTGATCACCCGAATGCCCGCAAGACCTTATTTGAAGTCTCAAGCTCACCTTTACTGAAGGTGAAGTCAAACCTCGGAGTTTCTTGAGGGCTTGATTTGGGGTTTTTTGGGTCTGTTTTGATTTTGACTCCAACATGAAGATGACCTGATTTGGGTGTGTGTGCTCATCGTCTGCTGCTCTTTCTAATTGAGATAGGAAACTTCAGGCAGCTACGTGCTGCTTTTTCAGAAGTTACACTTTCTGCTGGAAATAGAAGAATGAGATCGATCCCTTGGAGTGACCAGTGTGGAAAGATGTCCCTCGCTTCTAAATTCATCAATTCTGAGTACAGCGGCCTCAGTGTTTGAAAAGAGGCATTTCTGTTTATCTCTGCTTGTAATAGTGTGGGCCAAAGACTCATTATGTGTGAATCTTTTCTAGGAAAACACTTCAGGCTGCTCCAGTGATCTCTCTTCTGGCTGTTATGAATCTCTGTTTGCATTGCCATAGCTTTGTAAAACTGCTGAGAGAGAGAGAAAGAAACTGGCCTCCTATTTATATGAATTGCTGTCATAAGCAGAGACCTTGATTCATCATTTTGGGAATCCATGAACTAAATGTGTCACCAGCATGTATCATCATGAGGCATCCTGGGGAAAGAGTAATGGGAACACAGTGGTTCCCCAAGATGAAGGAAGGGAAGAGAAAGGGAAGGGGAAAGGAAAGGGAAAGAGAAGGGGGAAGGGGGAAAGGAAGGGACGAGTTTAGTTAGGGAAAACACTAATTAAAATGCTAATGGATAAAAGGAAGAGATAGAGATTTCATTTAAGTGCCATTAGCTCCCCCGCAGACTCCAACAACCACGTGGTGGATGAAGGGTGCTCTGTCACACAGCCCCTGCAGAGGGAACTCCCCACATCCAGCAGCAAACCAGGAGCTCCAGCCTGGCCAGCAGTGCTCCCCTCCCCACCACTTCTGAGCTGCGATTCATATCGTAACTGCTGAAGTAAAAACAGGAGAAACGGGGACTACATCTAAAAGAGCTGGAGTAAAGCCGAGTGGCACCTCTGTTCTGTTTCTGAGTAAGTCTTGTGTCTTTAGACAAAGCCAGGCAATGCTCTGAGCCGGCTCAGACCCGCTGCGCTGCCATGCACGACTGCTGCGCAGCTGCCAGGAGCCGGGCAGTTTTCCCTACAGCCGCCAGCGAGGCTGAGCCTCAACATCACCACTCTTGGGGGGGATAAAGGGCTCCCCACCACCAAGCTTCTCCTCCACTGGGTTCAAGCCTCCCTTGCTCAGCCTTAGCCATGGGCAGCCCTTCTCAAGGGACAGAGGTGCCTGAGCATCCAGTGACTTTGCTGAGCCACCTGCACCCATGCAATGGCATGGATGTCCACACCACACTGCGTAGGTGACTGGGGAGACTGGGCTGGGCCAGCATCCACCCCCTGGTTTCCATCTTCCCTATTGGCATGAACTGTCCAAGCTTTTTGTTATTTATTTATATCTATCTATTTATTTATTTATTTTTTCCGTCTTTATTCGAGGTGTTTTTCCCCAGAAAAAACCTTACTGAAATTTTGCTTCATCTCCACCCCTCCCTGAATTTGAAAAAGTAAAAGTAAAAAGCCCAAAGCCTGCAAAATAGGGTTCTTATTGTCCAGCAGCCTCAGCTCATTGACAGGCAAAGGCAAAGCAGACAGACCTGTGATGACAGTGGAAAAAAACAAAAGAAAACAAGAAAGAAAACACAAATACTCTCATGTTGGATGTAGCTCGACTCCCAAGAATGATGTTGCTGCTACAAGCATGGTTTGGGCAGCAGAGTGGTGAGGTGCTGGGGACCCCCAGGCCAGAGACGTTCCCATCAACCAGGACAAGGGCTTTCCAACATCCCAGGAGCCAGAGAAGGGTTTAACATGCCACAGGACCATTCAAATATCAGCGGGTTTGTTTTCCCATCTGTGTGAGACACAACCCAAAGTCAAACCAGCACAGGCAGTGACAATGCAACTGCTGCAACAAAATGAATGCCAGCAAGCCTCCTTGCCTGCCTCCCTGCCTGAGCCTCATCCCTCCTTAGCCAGCAGTGGCTGAGGCAAGGAGGCAGAAGCAGTAAGTGAGAATAAAAACATGGTGGGGGTGGAGACTGGGGAGAACAAGAAGTAATAACGCTTGTAACCGGGTAAGAGAAAACAGCAGCTTTAAAAAAATCACTGGTGTGAAGTTCCTGATGCCAACCACAGAACAAAAGGAACTGCCTTTTTGTGTAAGTGAATGTGGTCAAGTAGTGTGTCTCTGTACAGCCGGCTCACAACAACCACAAAGGTTTTACTTGGAGGTGAAGTATCCTGGTACCTACACAGCGGTACCCAGCTCATGCAAACCCCATTAGAGAGCAGCGGGAGATGCACTTCCCCAGGGCTGGGAATGAAAACTGTTTCAGAAATGCAAAATATCTGATATCATTGGCCTTGAACATGGTTGGAGACCACAAGGCAGAAAAGCCCTTCAGCAACTAGAGCTGTGCAATACAGCCATGTCTATTGCATGGCCACGTTCTTGCTAACTTTGCTTTGGGTACATCCTTGGGTTCTGGTATTTTTTACATATGAAACCACCTCAAGGGATGCTCATTCCAGTGGTATGAAGGCATCTCTAATTGCACAGGAGACTCCCTGCCTCTCCTCTCACCATTTCCCAGGGAATCAATGACTCTGCAGCTGGTGGCAGAGGCTGTTGCAGGACATGCTTGCAGGCTCTGCCTTCCAAGACACCTAGCAAGCCCAGGAGGGTTGCACTATGCAGTATGCCAGCAAGTGTGTGACTGGTAATTTTAGCAGATCGTGCTATAGCAATGCTAGTTCTTGTCTGCAATGTTACATGCACCCTGAAACTTTCCAGTACTTGTAGCATAGCACCATACACAGCTGCCAGCTGGGCCTGTTGGTTCATGGTGCTTAGTGGTAGACAAGGAGCTTGTAGTCTATTTGGAGCCAAGATGCAGACAAAAAAATCCCCAACATGGAAAGATCGGGATGGGCAGAGGGGAGGGCAGAGGTAATGCCAGTTCAAGCCTGAGCTTTTCCAGATTTATGCTGCCATATTCATCTTTGAAATGAGAGTAAGTTCAGAGCATCTCCCTCTGTTCAAACTCCCAAAATATATTAGCTGGGGCAGGAGGGAAAAAAAAATCTACGTATTTATCTTATTTTTGCTGTTATGCATGTGAGGAGAAACAAGACCTACAAGAAGGCTGACCCTGATCCACAAGGAGGAGTTTGGTACCAGTCAGAGAAAGCAGTTTTCAGACCAGTTTTCAGCTGTTAAGCAGGAGCGCAAAGCTGCAGAGGAATCCCTGCTCCAATGGGAAAGGCATCACATACTTGTCAGCTGGTTCATCCTCAAATACAGGCCGAATTTCTGTGCCTAAGAAGCTCCTGCTGCCTCCTCTGCACACGCACCCAGCCCTCTGCAGACATGTAGCGGACGCGAGTACCACCCTGGCTCCTGTGTGCTGCTTCCCCAGGGGCCCAAGGGGTTTGCTACCTGCCATCTGCAGGGCCCCTCACTGCTGCAGGTTAGTGGTGGGGAAGGCTCAGACTTCTTCCGTCCAGTGCTTTTCCCATGCACACCACGCTCCCCTCCATTGCCGCACACTGTTGCAGAGCCCCTTGCATCATGAAGCATACTCCTGCCAAACCAAAGATAGCTGCCAGGCTCCTTCCCAGCTCGTGAAAGAGGGAGCCAGTCCCTGAGGGGGGGCATGCCAGGAATACGAAACACCCCAGTGACGGGCAAGGGATGCCATCCCTCCCACAAGTGATGGGGAGCCCAGGAACTGACCCTCTCTGGGCTTCACTTCGGTTCCGTCTCTCTCTATATTGACTGAAAGGTTAAGCCACTGAAAGGTTGGAATTAATTATTTATGGACAATTTCCTTTTAATGTGAGTTTTGATGAAGAAATATTTTCTCCTTATGCAAAGTCATCTGAGGTGGTCAAAAAGGAATTAATATCCTATAGGCAATCCACTGGAGTGCCCAGCACCATTTCAGGTGGCCTTTTTATCTTAATAACAAGGGAAAGATGAACACAGAGCACAGGCGGAGGAAGGTGCTGTTAGATGCTGTTGGGTTATTACGCCTGACACGGCCATAAGGCAGAGAGGCTGATTCACTTCTGGAAACACTCCAGCCTGATGCAGCAGCCAGACCGCTGAGCCCATGGCTGCAACGTGGGCCTACAACTGCCGCAAGGCTGAAGTGAATCAACCATGCCATGGGCAGCCTTATTCTAGGTACAAGACACCAGCTGGCAGCAGGCAGTACGAGCCCTACTGTGGCACAGTGAGAGCAACTCAGCGCCCCAGCAGACAAACTACCATCTCCAACCAACCCTGTGCACAGCAATGCTTTATTTCTGTTTCACCCACAAAGACATTGCTTGAGTACCTGCTGCACACACGTGCTCTTTGCAGGCAAGCTCAGGGCGCTGCCTGCACCCTGTGGCACCTCAGCATTGCTCCTGTGGAGCCCCCTCTCTTTTCTTGTGAAAGAACAGATTCAAGTAAATTCTGACTCTATATTCCCATCTTTGCTTGACAAACAGAACAGGGAAATGCCATTAACACGCAAGTGTTCCTCAAACCACCTTGTTTTTGCTAGTCGCTCACTGCCAGTCACAGTGGAAACAACACCACTTCCTCCCACATGCTGTCAGTGCCTAGGCTGCAGCTCTTTGCTTTTAATTGAATTACCCAGCCCATTGCTTTTTTGTTATCCTATACAAAGCAGCTATGTTCTGCAAATACCTTGATGGAGTGACTAAATCAGAAGGTGAGATAATAATTTCCACCGCATCATTTGCTTTGGTTCCAAATTGGCCATCAAAACACAAGCAGGCAGCTGTGAGGTTCACGGGATGTCCTTGGCAGTTAGGTAACATCACAGCCCTAGTCCCAAATGACTGAAGTCATCTCTGTTTTTTAAAAACCCAGACTTTAATATATACTGAGGTGAAATCTCAGCCCACAAAGTCAGTGGAATCAGGATTTTGAGACTCCCCACCCAGCCCTGCTCCATTCCAGCTTTTCAGTCTATAGACATTTCCCCAGCACCTGTTTCCACTAAAATAATACTTATTGCTGTTGCTATTACTGCTGTCATTAACACAACTGAACACAGCTCACCATATTCCTCAGGCAGAAAAGAAAGCCTTTGTGTTAGTCACCAGCATAAGCAACAATACATGGCATGTTTTCTCTGTGTATTCATCTTTAAATTCACCTGCTTCCAATGTGTTTAAAATGAGACGTAAGTATGTTCTCACAAATAAACACAGGACTATTTTGGGGTGGAAGGATGGCTTTGGATGGTCTTTAATCATGGGCTTACTCTGGACTTACAATAGCCATTTTTCTGCCCCTTGGCAAACCTGACCAAGCATTTCCACAGACATTGAGGGCAGGATAACCTTCCCTCTTGCCCCATGCTTGTATAAGACCCAAAATACAGGGGGTGTGAGCTTGGAGAAGTTTTATAGGCACTGCCATTAGCATGAATCCTTTTCAAGCATCATGTAGATGCCCTTTGCCCGGCGCATTCAGCCTCTCCCCTCTGCCCATGGAACAGTGCAGAGGAGCAGTGGCTCGCCCAGCCCAGCCCACAGTG
The DNA here is from genome assembly GCA_009867235.2 of Psittacus erithacus. Classification (NCBI taxonomy): domain Eukaryota; kingdom Metazoa; phylum Chordata; class Aves; order Psittaciformes; family Psittacidae; genus Psittacus; species Psittacus erithacus. Next base: position 26,978 of record WYDI02017972.1, on the reverse strand, counting down.
TCTACAAGGGGCATAGGGGGAGATGGAGACACTCAGTGTGTGCGATTGGCTGCCTGCTCATGGAAAGGAAAAGACAAGACCAGTCTCTGCTGGACTGGCTGGTTCAGAGCAATCCTGTGCATTCTGGGAGCATGCACCTCCTTGCACCCATGCAGCTCGCAGCAATGCCTTCTGCTGGGAGCATAGTCATGGAATTGCCAGTCCAAGAGGCTGGCATTTCCTAAAAAAGAAGTGTGAACAATGGCAGCTGCTGCCTCTGCATCACTGGCAACGAAATCAATGATTAGTTGAACTATTTCCTATTTAAAATCAGCCTTCCTGCCCCACCGAACCCTTTGCAGTCTTGACAAAACTTCCTGGCAGGCTGAGCAAGAATTGCTGTCTTTGTTCCAAAAGTAATACCCTTTGCCTTCTCCTTCTCAACATGAAGCTGGGGAGAGCTGGGCAGGAGCAGGAGCACGTGGGTGCCTGTGGGGAGATGCTTACCTGAAGCCGAAGAGGCTTTGCTTGACTTTGTTGAGGAACTGAGGAATTATTCAGCATCCCAGTTTCACTCAGGCGCCACCACATCAGGACCACTTGTTAACTTTCACTCCTCTTAAAAACGTTCTTCACGCTACACACTGCTCCTTATCTGATCTCTGGGGTCTCAGTTCCTTCTCAATGGCCACCTTCTTCTCTCCCTCAGCATCATCTTCTTGCTTCTCTGCCTGGCCTTGCCATGACCTCAGCTGTATCACTCGTCATGGCTTTGCTGCTGTTTTCAGCCTCCCCTTACCCTTCTGCACAGCTAAGCTCTTTCAGAACCTCTCCAACAGCTTTGAGTCTCCTTCTTTTCTCTCTCTCTAGCACCATGTCCATTCTGATTATCTCTATCTCAGTTCAAGCTCCACTATTTCTCATTTTCCCAGAGTCACTGGGAGCCTTCTGGCAAGATCTTCCAATAACCCTTTCCTCTAGCTCCTCTATGCCAAGCCACACAGCGCTGATCCCTCTGAACCAGCTCCTTATTTCTGACCATTATCATCCTCCATCCTCTTCCGGGGCCTCCCTTCTTCCTGGTTGCAAGAGCACCAGAGGCTGCAACATCCCTCTTGCTGTGCCACCTTCTTCTTCCCTCCTTCCAACCTCTTCCTCAAGCTTCCTTCCCTGTTCAAAGCAGGACCTACTGCACTGTATCCCTCAAACGCTCCCTTGCCCTCCACTTACACATCCACATAGCAGCCCCACTGCTACCTCCCCCATGACTGAAGCCCTTTGGGGAGCTTACTCCCTGTCTTCTCCTCCATCCCCTCCTGGGGTGGTCTCCAGGCTTGCTCCTGGCCTACTCCCTTATGATGTCCCTCCTTCACCCCTCTCAGACCTCTTCCTGACCCCATCACAGGTCCCATTTCTCCCCGGCCCATAACCAATTTACCCTGTGCAGCCACAAGCAGCAGCTCATACCTGCCCTCCTTTTTCCAGCTTCTCTCTATTGCAGCTTCTCTCTTCCTTTTTTTGGTAGGGGGAGGTGAAGGTTGGGGAGAGCTTCTTTATTCATTGATTGTAACTTTTTTCATGCTGTCTGCTCCCCACGTCTGCCTGCACCACCTTATTTCTGAGAAATTGATGACTCCTCCTGGCCAGAACCCACTTCTCCCCTCCAGACCTGCTTGCCCTGTCCTTTGTGAAAGGCAAAGATAATTCACCTTAGCAGCGCATGCTAAATGGCCCTAGTGATTCCCAGATAAACCTGGCAACTGAACTCTCCTTCCCACCACCTGCCGCTTGCATCCACCAGGGCTGTGCCTGCAGCCACTCTGCTCTGCCTCATCCATCCAAAGATGGGGAGTTCCTCTTGGAGAAGACGCATCTTGGCTGGAATGGTGAAGAGCAATGCTGATAATGCTTGCATCCTGCCAGACCAATTTCAGCACCAGCCCATCCGCAGGGGTATACCAGAGAGGCTGGAAGGAGAGGGTGCACACGAGCACTCACCTTTCCCTGCCAGAAGTCAAGCTTACCTCCCCAAGATGATGGCCAGGGGAAGGAGCTGTTGATACCAGTGCTACAGTTTTTGTCCTGGGAAACCAAGCATGTGGAAGGAGGTGAAACAGGTTTATCAGAGCCCTTGGAGTACGAGGTTTGTTTTCCATAACACTTTGCAGGAACGATGGCATTTTGGATCAGCACAATCAGCTGCTTGTGTCCTACAGTGCAGTCTCTGGGGTTTAATAGGGCACAAGACATTGATAGACACTGGTTCCCAGGTGCAGTTAAAGAATTAAGTGTCTAATGCATGTTGAGAGCCTGCTGCAGACACCAATGTGCACATGCTTACTTGATCTTTTTCTCTTCCCTCCCCAGCCCAGTATGTTCATAGAACTTGTAGGTATCATTTGCACTCTTTCCCTCCCTCACATGGGGGAACCTGGCCAGATGCGTAAAACATCATTTTAGAGGGGTGGCAATGGCTTGCTACTGCACACAAACACACACATGCTGTAAGTAAAACCTTAACGTTTTACTTAATGATTCTGACTTTAATATCAACTTTGCAAAGAAAACAAAAATAAACAGCCTTCATCCTGTAAATGAAGATGAGCCAAAGAGCCTTGCCAAATACCCACACCTAGCAGGCCGCAGGATGGTAAGCAACATAGGAACTGTGCTTCAGAGTAGAAAAAAAGAGAAGAAAGAAGAAAAGAAATAAGACCTTTCCCCTCAACTTCCTGCACCAATCCTCTTGGCCCCCCCGCGCTGAAGCACATCCCACCACCGCCTCCAGAAATGAGCTCATTGGTTTCCAGAAAGCACCATGTCGTCCCTCTCTGCAGCAGGGATCCCGGGTGCCCGGGGCGTCTTCAGCTTTTACGTAGGCACCGGTGCCCCCCGGCACAAGTCTAGACCGCGAGATGTGGGCCAGATCCCTGTCGAGCGGTGGCATGTGGGCATGCATGCTGGGGAGCCCAGGCGGGTGCGTTGAGTTCGGCGGCTGTGTCACCACTGTAGTGGATGGTGAGGGTTAGGCAGGGTCCCTCGGCAGGAGACGACTTATCACAGCTCCGTGTTGATTTCAAACTTCCTTTTTGTGGTTTAGGTCACCTCGATTTATTCATTTCCTTGTAATTTACAGATAGACATCAGTGTTTGCTATATTTAAATGGTGCCTGTATCCGTGTGGGGATTGTAGGTAAGCCATTTTATTTGTAGAGCGATGGTTTTAAAGGAAAGTGAGACTCGAGAGACACCCTTCAGGCGAGCGCTGTCTCATTCGTGGCGATGTGCATCTGTGCCCAGAGACACCAGGCAAACACCCTCCCCAGCCCACAGCGCCTGGGACATAGCTCCCGGCTCCTTCACCTTCCTGCCACCCCACCATAGAGGAGGCTTGTCCGCCTCTCTCCCATCCACTGCACATAGCACAGTGGCCATCCAGGCTAATTGGTCCAAATAATAACATCATTAGGGCTGTGCAATGAGAACTCGGTTATATTAGGGGTGGGAGAAGTTCTGGAAGAAAAAATGGGTTTGTTTAAAAGGAAAAAAAGATTTTGTACTATCCCCATGCAAATGTCTGACATTTGTTTCACCAATTTCTTTGGAAAGCCCAAGCCTGGTGAAAGGTACTGTGACTGGTGCTTCAGGATGCCAACCGATGCTAAAAATCACTTGTCAGCAACTCCTCTGGAAGGAGAGTCTCCAAATATTTGGGGTAAAGATGAGACAAGGAATGAGGATAACATGAATTCTTCAGACCCAGCCTGGGGTTTTCAGCTGTGTTGTGAAAAACCCCTTGCTCTTAAACAGCTCTGACCTTTCCTATTTCTTGGAGATTGACGTCTCTACAGTAGATACATGATGAGGTCACTCACCCTGTTTTTAAAGTATTCCTCTCTCGCTACTCCTCGCATGGGTTTTTTCTGTGGGAGGGGACAGTCATGAAGAGGGCTAAACCTCTTGATCATGTGTGAAAAAAGGAAATGAAAATGAGTTATTGGAGATGTAACAAGACCTGACCCATAGCTTTGGTTTCTGAGGACATAAAGATCGTGAAACCCAGGAGAAGTTCGAAAGGGAAAAGGCAGGGTGTCTAGCTCTAAAAGTGATTTTATCTGAAGCTAGATGCTCCGTGCTAGAAACTGGAAATGCTCAGCCTTCGCTTTTACAAGAGAACTATGAATGGTTGTAACAGGCGCGTGAGAAACAACTGATTCAATCACCTCCTTGAGAAAAAGTAATTTGAATGTGGTGGCTTGGGCTGAAATAAAGTGCACACCCGCTTCCTACGGGAAAGCCTAGCATAAATGATTGCCACGATTATATTCTGCTGAACTTTTTATGGTTGCTAGGGTGAGAATCACAACTGGCAAGACCCACATTCCATCCTATTCACAATTATAGGAATTGTGGTGTTCTCTAGAGGCTGAACTTCAAAGGTGGTGCCCCACCATGCTCGGCACTGCGCAAATAGTAAGAAGCACTGCCTGCCTTTAGATATTGTTGCCAGTGCAGGGAAAGATTTAAAGAGATCCTAAGAGAGGGCTAAAAAGTGTTACCTAGACCCACAACAAGGTATTTAGCAATGTGCATTACTAGATGGCTGCAACCACCACTAAAAGAAAATTTCTTCACGAGTGTGTACCAAGGCTGGTACCTACATTAGACCAGGAGGAGAAGGCAACAAGACTGCATGACATAAACAGTCCCCTGATACATGAATATGTAACCTAACCATGGACAGAGACAGGATAATGCATTTTGGAGACAAACAGCGGAAGTGCTTGAACCTGAGAAGTGTCTGACTTCTGCCTGTGATGCACTGGCCATCACCAGCTCGGAGAGAAATCCTGCATCTTGCAGACCTGAAGAAATCAGGACATTGCTTTAGTTGCATGATCCAGATTTAAACATTTGCTCTTCACAAAGAAAGTGAGAAGGAGCAAGGTGGACAACACAGTGAAGATGCAATGGTGAAATGTGTTACATGCACACGGTGGTGACACACACCTAGCAATTGTACTCATACAGCTGAGAGACCTTGGCAAGTGTATTTCGGCTACAAAGATGCAAGTATCTGCTCTAACATCACAGGGTTCACATGGACCTTCACAGAATTTCCTCTGGTAGGTGGTTTCATTGATAGTGCATGGATATCATTTCTGCCTGGCCAGGAAAGGGATTAAAAGCAGGGATGGGCAGCCAGACCAACCAGAATCCACAAATTCTTGGATTTTAGACATTTCTAGAGCAAGAACGCATAAGCTGGTTTTGAAGTCAAAACAGAGCAAGCCCAAGGGTCAAAGATGAAGTCACTTCCCAGGAGCAGAGAGGACACATATTACATGTGGTCTGTGAAGTCACCCAAACCTGCCTGTTTTCTTAGCTTGAGAGGCAAAATTTGTGCGTAACTCATGACCGGTCTTTTGAAAGGAGTATGAAAATATAGGCAAGGCTTGGGAGACTGATTTCAGAAAGTGCCCAGTGCACAGTCCCATGCCTGGGGACAGTGGGCAGCAGTGCAACTGGAGCGGCAGGAGACTGCCAGCTGGCCTGCACAGATGTGCAAGGCATCCATGCCACGCCAGTGCTGCTGAAACAATAAATGCATTTACAGAATGAAGTCCTGTGCTTCATCACCATTGTTTCCCAGGGCATGAAGCTACTCCTTATCTAAGCAGTGAAAACAGGGACTGCTGCCTTTTTGTGAAACACCACCCTGTGCAGAGCCACTCAGACGTCAGCTTTCGGGACAGGCTGCCAGTGCAAAGTGGGAAAAACAAAACCAAGCCCAGAACCAAGACATCTGGCCTTTTTTTCTGTTTCCACTTGAGCGCAGGTGATTGCCTTACCTCTTGCCAGTTTCCAGAAGGGCAACAGCAACCCATCCAATCAGCATCTTTATCAGTTATTCAATGTCTATAGTCCGAGGAATGTTGTTTTGATACACCTAAGTTAGCTCCTTCTTGACTGTCATTTCAGAACAGCCAAACCACTGAACATTTTGCAGGCATTTGGGCAGTTAGTTCCTGTAGCCCAGCACTGCAGCCAGCTGTGGGACATGGTGGATGTAACCACCCCACTGTCATGCAAAAAGGATGCACTTACCTGGCTACATGCCTGAAAGCTTAGCGCTTGAATGAGTTGCACACCATCTACCTCCTAACTGCTCCGAGTCACAGGGACCTGTTGACTTCTCTTTGGAGCTGACCAAATTTGCAAGCAGTTGGTCACAAATAACTAACCCCGGTGATATGATTGTTTCAAACTAATCAGCTGCTTTCTTCCTTTTTTTTTGGTAAATACTCTTTCTCTCTCTGCACCTCAGCCTCTTTACAAGCATACACAGACAACGATCTGAGAGCATGCAAGAGAAAATGCTTTGCTTTTTCCTGAAAGCTCTCTGCCAAGAGTGGTGTTTCCCCACCTCCACGCTGCTGACAAACGCTGATGTAAACAGCATGCTTATGCCTGCCTAAAAGGCCACAGGGGTTTTCACGTGAATCCTGTGTTTTTTCCACAAACCCTGTTACACTGTATTTCAGCTTAAAATGTATCTCCTCATTTCTGGTTAACCTACAATCCCTGCGAGGCTAATACAGTTTACAGCAGGAGGCAAAACCACTTAGCAGAACCAAATTCTACATGTAAGTACTTCAGCTGCAGAGCTCTGGCACGAAACCCTTTCAAGAAATGGTTTTAACAGTGGCCATATTAAAAGCAAAGAAACCAATACTGACACAAACTGCATGCTGAAATCACTTGAAAAAACACCAGCTATGACTTTGGTATTGACGGGAGTAAAACATGTCATTTATAACGCCACCAAAATCATAACAGGAAGGAAGTAGACCTCAGAAACTACAAACTGAAGTTAACAGAGGTAGGAAGTACTTCAAAAGCTTTCACATAGTGACTGTAAAAAACTACTAAGAGAAGAAAATGTTTTCAGGGTTTTTTCTTGACTGCTTTTTTTTTCCACTTTATGTATCCATTACTTATTTGGAAGAGTAAGACTTGGTCACAAAATTCAAATGCAACTTTAAAGTCCTCACGTGCAAAATAGTTTATGGTACAAATCAACAGCTTGATTTTCCTTCCACTCCTCCCCTTGTCCCATCCCTCCAAGAGAAATATCTCAACCTATTTGGTTAAAATAAGTCTTTCACCTGCATCTCTCTGCATTCAAACTAAGCAAGCTGCGTTTGGCCAGAAAACAGTACTCTTCTCCTTCCCTCTTCACAGCCACTGACTTTAAATGATGCTCCTTCAAGGGATATAATTAAACACTCCTTCCAAAGCCAAACTGATAATGCACCTTGATAGTCAAGAGAAGCCTCCAAGAAAAGAGAAAATGCCCTCCCCCCATCTTCACACATCTTGTAACTACTTTTCACACCTTGCTCTGGCTGTATGTTACTGTACCCAAGGAACCTTCTCAGCACCTTGATTTACAGTAAGCAGGGGCTGCCTGATGAAACTCACTCCTATTCTTAACCATTTAGTTCACTTGTCATCCTCCTTTTCACCCTTTCCTAGCTTTTCCCACTTGAAAGCACTCTGGAAACTATAGCAACCAGCAGCTACCAACCCAGCAAGCAGTGTGCCAGAGGGCCCCCAGGTACTTGGCTGGGATGGGAGGCACCAGCCTGGTCTCCAGCCTCAGAGGCCCTCAGGATCAATACCAGATCCCCAGCTGCAGGGCTCTGCTGCATCATCCATAGTCCAGGAAGCCAACAGCCAAAGGGCCACCTCCTCATTTTCCCCTTTTCTACTAACTGTAGCTAGTGTTGCAGGCATTTTTGTAAGCAAAAATACTTACTATTTGACCTTTCTCTGCACTTTTGGCTTAGAATACAGCTCCCCATAGACTTAGCCAGCAGTGCTGCCCAGGTTCACAGTGCAGAACCACATGCATTAGATTTGCTGTTAGATTAGTCCCATGACTGAAAACAACGCATACAAATCGAGTTGGTAGGGAATAAGGACTTTATTCTAAGATGTGAGCTGAAGCGCATGAGCATATGAAGCAACAACCACTAGAAAAAAAGTGAAAAACACATCAAATATTTGTATATTTGTATCGTACGAGTTCAGTTTGAACACAATAGTCCCTTTCAGTAGAATGTACGCCCAGGCCAAAAGCATATGCAGAAGCTTTGAAGGTCACCTAGAGCAGTGGTTTTTCACATCTAAGAAAGAGGTCTGCCCTAAGAAAATCTTTAAGCCAGGAAAAACACTTCAAGTAACAAAGTAAAAACGATCTGTTAATTCTGCTTGGCACTATGGAGAAGGAGGGGGATAATATATCCCAAGAGAGTATGCATCTTTAAGATGTATAAATTCAAAGTCCCTAGAACACAAGTCTGCTGCCAGACCAAGTACCGGTTTTTCTTCCTCATTTAGAAAGTCAAGTGAAGTATGTCTGCTAACCATGGGGAGATCATGTTCTGGAGCTAGCTACTAAGAGCACACAGTCTGCTTGCCAGTGAGAAAATTTCACTGACACGCACACCCAACAGATCTCTTCTCTTTGTCTTTGTAACAGCACCTTATCATTAAAAGCGGCAAATCGCATCAAATTCTGTAGAATTTTTAAAAACAAATGTTAAAACAAGCATTTCCTTGACTGTCTTAATACAGGAGGCCAAATGCTGCTCTTCTTGAACTCTCCCTTCACATTCATTTCAGTACCACTGGAGAAAGCTCCAAGTGCACACAAAGAGCAGAGCTGGCTCTGTATAAGTCAGAGATAGCGCTTATTTTAACCTGGCTCATGCATGTGACATAAAAAAAAGGGCTAGCAGGACCATTTCTGTGCTATTTTCAAGGTTTATCGACTTCATTCTAATGCATATATATATAATGCATAGTAGCTTCCAATTATAAAAAAGTAATTTCTTTCTAAACCTGCTCTTCGGGACTCGAGAATTTTAGTGGTTTATCCACTAAATTCACAAGGACTTTGAGTTGAACCATCACTTTTCTTAACACAGTACCATAAATGCATCACTTTAGAAACTGCTATTATGGGGGCTAATCCAATAAGAACAGCGGCAGCAACAAAATTCATTGTCAGGCCAAATGTCAGTCAGGCACTAAAAAAAATACATCTCTGAAGAATTGCATTGTTTTTAAAAAATACACTGAAATATTCTATGCAAGAATATCGGCATCACAGGGATCTAAATTTATAGCCACTTACATGTATCAGCTAGTCTCAATTTATATCTACGTTTGCTACGCACTTATAGTAGCTACAATTTCAAACTGGGAACACCGCAAATTTATGTACCTTCCCTGAGATCAGTAATCCAAAATAAATAGCCCTGCAAATGTAACAGTGTAAACGCTGGATTTAAGTCTTCAGTACGAATCAGTCCTCAAAACCTAAGGAGAACATTAAGCAAACGTAAACATAGCAATCATTTCGTCAGTTTTGAGTTATTCTCAGCAACAGTGGAACCTATGCAAGATGTAGCATCCAAATGTTGGAGACCCATCATTTGTATCATACAATATGGTTGTCTTAGTTCACTTTTCTATATTGAACCCCTGACCACTTCCAGCTGCGATGTGGATCTCCAAATTGCAGTCCAGATCTGCTCCTCCACTCTGCATAATCCTTACAGTGCCTTTAAAAATACTCTTTTCTGAGGATCTTATTCTTGAATAGAGGAATGGCGAATAGATCTGTGATAATCCTCTGGACTAGCCACAAGTTCTGGTAAATCATAGCCTCTCAGAAGATGTCCACTGTTTTGTTGAGCAAAGTAATACAGCTGCCTGGCAAACATTGGTTCAACCTTAAGAACAGACAAAATGTTAATCAGACATGTGACAAAATTTCATGCTCCTCATCTTAGTTAATCACAGAGGTTCTAACTTAAAAACAAGGCAGGACAAAACAGTTCTGCTTACCAGGACGGAAAAACTATCTCGGTAGCCTCACTACCTCTGCTTTAAGCTAAGCCTTGCCTGTTCTGCTGCCAGGTGCCTTGCTAAACTGCGCACATTCCTTACTGCCATGACTTTCATTTAGAAGGGCACGACCAGTGACACAAACGATGTACTAGCAATGGTAGCCCTTTAGCCGGCCCTTGAGTGATGCATATAGGCCACACAATGTCTGTGGCCAGTCGTCCAAATGCATATGCAAAGTGCTGAAAGTCTCCTTTCATTGTAAAGTACTTTGAGGACTGAACTCCAAACGCTGGAGCCCCAGGTAGACTGACATACATTGCCAAATGACTCTGCGTGAAATCAGACTTCAGTCTAACACCAAGATTACTCTTGTTTCTCTTCATTCAAGCTGATGAGGACTCTGTTCAACCACCCAGAGAGATTTGTATGATTTAATGCTGCCTTCACTTCTGTCTCTTCAGAAACCACTGTTCCACCTCAGGGCTTTGGGTTCTTAACAGTAATATTTAAGTTGCACACTGAGAAAAAGCACCTGAAGCTCACCTTACCCTTGGGGACGAACAGGTTGGACAACTCTTCCCCACAACCCTCTCCTGCTGGTCAGCCAGCCCCTCCATGTTAAGATATGGGCATCAGTTTGGAGGAAAAACATGCTGTCTCTGGTTCCCACCTCCAAGAAGGGATGGCTGTCTTGGAGCAGACCCACTAATTCCATTTCCCTTCCTTTTAACTGTTATTTGGAGGCAGTTGAGCACCTTCTGTCCTGCCATGAGGGAGATGGGAAGGCAGCAGGGCAGGTGAGCCAAACAGCTCCTGAAGCACAGCTGTTTGGTGGGACAATGGAGCCCCACCACCCCACAGGCAGGAACAGCCTGAGAGATTGAGAAGCAACTGATAAGGGGGAAGCAAAGCTCTGGAAAGAGCAAAAGGTATACAGAGAAGCTGCCAGGTCAGGAGGTGAAGAAGGGGGTTGGAGAGGGGATGCTACAAGGGAAGGATGGAAAGATAGAAAGCCAAAAAGGGGACAGGAGCTTTCAAAAAATTGAAGACACCAGTTTTCCTCCCAAGGATTCAGTAAGTTAAGCCCTGCCACCAATGTGAGCATTATTACCTCTCTTGTGGTTTTATGGGCCAATACAGCCAATTTAGAAAGTACCTGGTCTCAGTCATCGTCATCACCCTTTTTCAGATAGCACTCTGAAAGACAAGCTTTGAGTGTGTGCAAACTGTGGCCAGTCAGCCCACAAGCCTTCCAGCTACCTTAACCCTGAAGCTGCACAGGCAGCTCCTCCATCCTGTAAGGGCTGAGGTCCCTGAGATGCAGGCTCTGGAGCATGTTTAGGTGCAGCAGTTGTGAAAACACCATGTCCTGCACTGACCTGGCAGCTCAAGGCACTGTGCAACTGGAATGGTGATAACAATATGGCCCAGCTCTTCCAGGGTACCTTTCAGCTTTAGATTTTGAAGGGATGTGCAAGAAATTATGGATGATGCTTATGCTCTACAGAGAGGGAAATCGGGTCCTCAGCCATACTGAGGACTACCAGTCAGTCCTAGGCAGATCTGGGGATTCAACCCTGGTCTGGATGGTGCCACACTTCCAAGAATTTATTACCTCACTCAGAACCCACAAGGTAGAAAAGCCTGACTGGCAGACTCATATCCTCCACGGAATATGTTTCCTTTAGGTAAGGCAGAAGTCCTACTTACATGGGCTGTAATTAATTTCCTCTGCCTCTGTGGATCTGGAAATTCCTCCCCAAAGCACAGAGCAACCTGGTATCTCGGCAGCGGACGTCCATGGTGAGCAAAGGCTTGCAGCTCTGGGAAGAGAGAAAGAGACATGTTATGGATTAACCCCAGTAGGCAGGCAAGCACCATGCAGCTGCTCACTCCCTTTGGTAATATTGGGTCAGCTGTCCCAGCTGTGCCCCCTCTTGTCCACTCCAGCTTACTTGCAGTGGGGGTAGAGTGAGAAACGGAGAAAGCCTTCACACTGTGCAAGCACTGTTTAGCATCAGCTAAAACATCCCCGTGTTATCAGCTCTGTTTTCAGCACAAACCCAAACTATAGCACCACATGGGCTGCTATGAAGAAAATTAACTCTGTCCCAGCCAAAACAGGTACAGGCTGGTAAGAAAGGCTTTGTGGATGGCTGAGCTCTAAATAGATGACCCTGGAGGACAGCGGGAGAAGAAGTAACTCCAGGGGAGGATAAGGAGAATACACTGAGTTTGGAAACCTTCCCACAGATCAGGGGGAGCTAGGCACAAAACTGCAGATTTCCTATTGCCTTGCCTCACAAGTCATTTCATATGCACAGACTGGGATGTCTTCCAGTCAATGTTTCTATTTGGCCTCAAAAGCAGAACCTTCTGGAGCAGATGCTGGCAGTAGCTGGGACCCACTCAAGCAGACACCCAACAGCAGGACTGAGGCCAATGGCTCAGTAGACCCAGAGAATCAAAGTACTGCTAGGCATGAGATTCAGCCTCAGCTACACAGACATAAGTCACTGTCATCACTGAGCCTACAGGAGGACGGGGAGGCAAGGGAAAGTGAAGGACCTTATTTAAGCCATGCATTCAGCAGACAAAAGAGCCTGTGTCTTCTGTACTTCTGCACCCTCTTCACTAACCCACACCCTTGCACAAGGGGAAAATGTCAAGCGATATAATTATTCCAACAGTGTCCCCTATGAAGGATAGGAGGGAAGGCCTTCGTAAGAGACTTTCACTGCGACCAAAATCAGTGTTGTGTTTTAGACACTGTATATACTTCCAGAAAAGAGAGAATTCCATCTACATAATATTCTCATTAAAGTCTGTGTTACATGCAGTATTTCTACATAGTTGATTGGTAAAGATTTCATTTTAACTTATACTTCTGTTCATGCTTTCTGGAAAAAGTTGAAATTAATATCAAAGCCAATGTCTTATAATGAAGCAATCTTATAATGAAGCTTTTCCCTGCTATACAGGGAAAGTCTTTGAATTTCACATAACAAATGCATCTTTTCCCAAAATATGCTCCTGCCATTTCTACTCTAATTGCAAGCTTTTCAGAACAAGGTATCAATGCAGTGACCACCACAGAGTGTCCCAACCCTGGTTTGGGACTACTGGTCTTACTGGGAAGGTTGGTTATGCTTGTAAAACAACAGACAGCTCACTTAGAACATAGTTCTCCCCACAGTCTCCACCAGAACCCCCTAAAAGTGCTGCAGACTTTCCAGAGGTGTGTCAGAACAGAAGAGAGATTTTCCATGGGGCCCTCCTTCCCTCTGTGCTGCCACAGGACCAGGCAGGATGATCCACCAAAGGCCAGTCCAACCATACTGATAACAGGGAACTTCTTCCACCTTTCTCTTCCTTCCTGTTTCACTTGGTCTCAGCAATTCTCCAAATCTGGAACCACTGCAGGAGTGCCTCCTATTCTCCACCCAACCTGATTTACTGTTCATTACACAGTACTCCCCAGAGACCATCCACCTGGTTTCTGACTTACTGCCATTTTAGCCTTCTCAACAGTAAAGGTTGCTCAATACAGGCCTTGATGCTCTGGTGCAGTTTGCACTGCAGAATAGAGCTCCTCAAAGGGGTCCACCTAGCTGTGGTCCATTGCAGTTCTGCATCTGCCCTTTTCTGTGCTGTCCAAGATTTCCTCTTCTAGTAAAGATCTCCGGCCTCTCTTCCCAGGGAAGGTCCAGTTTCCTAATTGGGGGATCCCTAAGCTTGTCTGAACTCTGGGACCTCAGTATATTCAATTAACATGCAGATGTGATACATCCATGGCAAGTCACAAACCTAGCTGAGCATCAACACTTGCAAAAACTCACTTTGCACACACCGCAGACTGTGACTCCAACCACACGCTTGGGTTTGCACAGGCACTGGTGCATAAGTAATTCAGGAGGGGGGAAAAAAGTAACTACTGTTCAAGCTTATCTTTGGGGTTAGGTGTCTAAAAAGAGATGTCCTGTCAACTGTCTGGAAGAACCAGAGTACATCTGAAAAACCACCTGAGAAAAGGGAAAGGGATTTCCAAAACCATCATCAGAGACAGAATTATACATCTTCAAATTAGCATGTGATTGAAGCGCAAGCCAATACCCTGACCTCAAATTCCCCTTTCTAACTGTCAATTCTCACATTCACGTGAAATTTCTCTCTTTAAATGCATTTCTTGCCTGACCATTTTGCTAGGATGGCGCATCAACCCTGGAATATAAAGTATGCTAAAGCTCTTGGTTTGGGTTTGATGTTTTGGGTTTTTTAATTCTGCAGGGCATTGTTACCTTGAGAGGGTCATGCCAGCGCTGGTGCCCTTTTCTAATGGGAAAACACATCTAACCATAGGCACACAGTTCACATATAGGAGTGCCACACACCTCAAAAAAGGGCAAATATGTATTCCTGACATCCACGCTGTCCTCTGGGACAATTACCATCTCCCACCGGTTTCCCTGGGTGGACTCCCTCTAATCAAACTGCTCAGAAGTGCTGCAAAGTGGGGCTGAGGGTCTGCCCCTTCCCTCCATAGGCTGGAAGGAGAAGGCACAGTCCTGAAGTGTACCCTGGCCTCTCTGCACTGCCCTGTGCAGAACAAAACCTTCCCACAGAGCTCTGGAGAGGTAACGCACATCCTTGGTAAGAGTATTAGGCAATCATGAAGCTCCAGGAGCTCTGCTCCTTCTTACCCCCAGGATATCTTTCAAATACTGGCAGAGCCTGAGAAGAATGTTTTCTACTGAAATTCATGAGGGTGTTTGTACACCCTGAGCAATACCTCAGGCTCGCTCTGGGTCAAGTTGAGAGCATTGCAAGTGCAGACAACAGACCTACCCAGGACTTACTTACACTAGCAGATCCAAGATCAAGACTCACCTTCCTCTGTCACTTAGTTTGCGGAAAGACTATTTCATTAGGTTCCTCCTTATGCTTCTTATATGTGAGGTTTTGGGTGCCACCAGCTGAGCATCAACCCACTGCTGCTTGTCTGTGCAAGAGTATTGAATGTGCACAGAGAGCAGAATTTGACAGGAATATTCAGAAGTCAACCACCCCTTGACTATGCTTGCCCAGAAGAAGTGAGTGGTAATTCTTAGTGTAATTCATAAGGTCACATTAAAAGAACACTCCCGTAAAGCTCTCACCATAAAGATGTCACCCATAGAGCAACCGGGTGACATTTCCAGAAACAATATCAATGCTGCAGTGGGAATTACCTGCTAAAAACTGCTGAGTATCAAAGAGCTTGCATGTTTGGTCCCTCTCCAGCTTGTTGGGTCGGTCACTGCAAAGTGCCAGAGGCCCATCCCAGTAGATCCTGCTCTGGCAAAGTCTCTTAGCATAGAGGCCATCAGGTGTCATCCACAGTATTACTCCTCGTTCCAGGTGGTTCAGTAGTTTTTCTATGTTCTTCCTCTGGCCATTATCCTCTGGATAAGGAAAGATAACTTGGTCTAGGCTGCTGACCTCATAACTTTGGCCATGGGATATCCTACAGCCTTCAGGACTAGAAGTTGTCACCTCCTTTACCAGTATTTCACGGTAATATAAGCAGATGTGGAGTCGGCAATCTACAAGGAGAAAGAAAAAGAATTACTGTGATACATTAGTATGAATGTTTTATGCTTCAGATTCGTACTAAGGCCAACAGACAAGTCTGCATGAGATATCTGAGCCTGGTGGTCACAACCACCTAGAAGCTCACATTAGCAAAAATCATATAAAGAAATAAATACTTTTGGGGTATGGCAGCATTAATGGTGCCTCATTTTATTATAAGGGCTACTGATGTAGGAATTTGGTAGGACCTAACATCCCACAAACTTCATATTTCCATTTAAAAAGAAAAGTCATTGTTCATCATGTTTTCCAAGTTCACAGCACATCACAATTAAACCCACTGGCTCAGTACACTTCCTCACATTTTATCAGGAAGTAGCTGTGTTTCTCCCCAGATTTTGCACAAAGGAGGTTTCTGCACAGGGGACCTGCAAACTTGCACTCTCCTGCCTTAAGAGAAGCTACTGCTGGCTCCACCTCCAACAGGGCTATACCCAAAATTCCCAGCCTTACTTTCAAATGGCCATTTAGTTGACTTCTCAGACCTCTTCAGAACTCACACAGAACTGTATATATATACATGCTTCTGTGTGTGTGTTTAATATACGTATGTATGCAAAATATATAAAAATGTATGTGTGTACAATATATGTTTATATATATACATATACCTATACACAAACACACACACATATATTCATACATACAGACCCTGGTTCAGGCAAACAAGAAACCTGCCAAGCATCATGTTATAGGTTTATTCATTATTTCTGTAAAAAGCACATTTCTACACCTTTTCCCAGAGTTGTTCAGAAAGTCCTCCAGCATCCGGACATCTGCAAACCTGGCTGAAGTAATTTCCATTTTCTTTCCCAAATGCCTTACTTTCACCAGGAATAATGAAGCAGAGCAAGTCGAGACAGCACCAGCAGGAGCATAGCAAAGTACCCAGCTAAAACTAGGTTTTGTGGGAGCTCCTCCCAGATAAGAAAAGTCACTGACCCCCCAAAACTTCCAAACTCCCCGGGGAAGGCCTGATTCGGTGGCTCACCAAAGCAACCCAGCAACTAACACTGTGAGCCAGAAAAGCACTTCCACAACTTAAACCACCTACATCCCTTGGAGCTGGGGCTACATGTGCTGAAGTAGCATGGAAAACAGAGCCTTAAGACCACACACGAAATCCATTGATTAAAGAGGTTTCTTTTTCTCTTTCCTTTACATCAGAAAGGACAGATGGTGCCAGGACAAGTCAGAAGTGGGAGTCTCTTGCCAAGCTCCTCAGAAAGCCCGGGGGGTGACGGACCTTACCTGACAGGGCGAGGGCTTCACCAGGCCTTATGCTCGGCTCAATCGGGATGCCAGGAGTCTGAGACTCAGGAGGGGCACAAGCATAAAAGGTTCCTGTCACCTGACAACCTGTTTTCACAAACAAAAGTCAGTGACAGCTACCTAAAAGCTAAAAGAAAAGCTTGGGCAGAGGTCATAGCAGTGCAAAAGCGAGATTTTCTGGGTTCACCAGGAACATTCTCTTTCCCCCTTCTTAAAAAGGACCTATTTCCCAATTATTCCAGGTATGCCAACCCTACCAATCTCTCCAGATGTGATTCGGGCATTTTTATTTGGGTCTGCACAAAATACTCCCTTAACATTTCAGTATTCCTCCCAGTCCTTCCTCCTTACCTAACATGTTATTATAGAATAATACATAATTTTAATTCTTATTCTAATGTATTATTCTACAATACATTATAGAATGTGAATAAATATCAATATATAAAAATCTGCATAGAATATATTTCATAGAATGCATTTTATATTGGATACACTATTCTATAATATGTACTATTCTATAACACATTCTAGAATAAGACATTATAATACACAGAATAATAGAATAATACACTATAATATATTCTATAATAGCACAATAATAGCACATGAATAATTTAAATTTTTAATTAAACTTCAGTGCTCTTAAAAGTAGCCTGATAAAACAACTCATTTCAAATATGGAATTTTACTAAAGACCAGTATAACAATAAAGCTGTAAATAATATTCTTTTTAAAAGTAGGGAAGGAAAACTGTCCTGCAGGAGATTGTTAGGGTTTTATTACCAGGACTACTAGCAGGCTGCTTCAAGAGATGCCTTTCATTAACTGGATTATAACATGGACAACTGATGTTTTCCTCTGTTTCTTAATGTCAATAGAAGTCTTTGGAGGATGATGCAAGTGACTTGCAGACAAGCGCACACTACCTTTCCCAGTGGCAGAACCCACCACGATCAGGAGCTGCAGCAATGCAGATACAAAACACTCGCATCTCTAGGCATGTTTTAGAGCCCAGTGAGAAACCCAACACCAGCCAACAACAACTGCCTCCAAATTCAGCAACCTGTGTTTAACTGCTGCAGAGGATGTACTTCAGGGCAGAGTTCATCCAGCTTGCTACCTCCCATTTTTATTAGCAAATAGCTAATGATTCTGCCTGATAATTCCAATATCCTGCCAGCAAATGTTGCAGTGCACTAAGCATTTACTTTTTAGCAGACCCAAAGATTTCTCTGCACCAAAACCTCTAGAGAGCTGTCCTCTTAAAATGCAGTATCTGCTCTAAGAAGTACTTTCTCACTTCCCATCCTTTCCTGCCCTTCTGAACCAGCTGCTTCTCCTCACAACGCAAATGCCTGCATCGTCAGCTGAGTTATCTGCAAGGGTCTACAGCATACAGTTCCCTTTCTCTTATGTTTTATCCCCTGCAGGCTTTTGCACTGCAAATGTTCATGATTCAGGCTTTTTCCTAAGGATGCAGAGCTTGGAAAGCCACGATTATGTTAGGCTTTAGTACTGTGAGATCTCTGGGGAAGGGAACGTCCCTTTATTCTGTTTCTGCTGTACCAGCCCCAAGAAAGACTCAGTCCATGACAATTTGTCCCATTTGCTGCAGCACTAAAATAAAGTAATAATTTCATCTTTCCTCTTGGGAGGATAATGCCATTCTAATCCACAAGGCTGGAGGGAAAACCTCACTGATGTGTGCCTCAAAAGATCCAAAATCAGAAAGCAAAGCTAAAGAACACATGTTCCCGTTTGAGGTTTAGCAGTGGGTTGGTTGAATTCTTATTGCCCAGGGCTTTCAAGAAAACTGAGGACTTTGGGGGGCTGACTTGTATCAACTCAGAGCACTGCGTATGCCAGAACATTGCCACGACACATATGGTGGCAATGAAAGCAAGAGCCAGGACAAAGGCTCTTGCCATGGACAGCATGACCCTCCTTTTGAAAGGAACCCAGCTACTTCTGTTAATTATAATCAAAGCCACGAATAAGAAACCTGAAATCTGCGGTCCGTCTAGGTGACCAACCTCAGCCAGCAATCCTAAATGGGAGCGTCTTACCATTTTCACAGCTGGGCCCTTGCCAGTGGTGACTGCGAGCTGCGAAGGGGACGCTGGCACACTGGTAGGGGATGTCAGGATGCGGCTGCTCTGGGGCAAACTCCCTCCAGTTCCGTTCATGGGGCACCATGTAGTTTGGTACCTATTCAATTTAATGAGATATTCTTTTACTCAGCAGCTGTCAAAACTAATGCTAGGCATTACACCAGCTTTCACATCTCAGCTCCTTGATTTTCTCTGCCAAAGCCCATGGAGGTCTAAGCACTGCCCAGGCTACACGCCTGGCACCTTGCCACCACCACCAATGAGGCTTTCAAATGAACTTCTCACCACTGGTGTAAATAACAAGCAGGGTGGAATAACAAAAGGCAGTCAAAGCATTGCTGGTAAATGTCTGCTTGGAAGAGCAAGGCTTCATTGGGTGCTCACATTCTGGCATCAAGAGAATGGCAGTGCACTAATATCTATCATCCAGCACAAAACAGCTATTACTCAGGGATAAACAACAGCAAGGGAAATCAATTTGCCCTGTGGCCTCATATGACATTAGAAAAGTTGCTTCTCGATTTCTCAGTTTTCATAATAAAGTTTCTTCCAAGAGAGAACTAGAGAGCCACACCAGCGAAGACAGACACAGCACATAGCACAGAAATGATGCTGCTCAATATACAAAGCACCAAGTGAAATGTGCAACTGATGCCATACCTGAGATGGGAGTGAAGTGTAAGGAGATGGTATTGGAAATGGGTGGTTCATCATTAACGGTTGCTCCTCCATGCTGATCTGTTTTGCACCTATGTTCACCAGAGGGATGAAAATAAAGTATGTCAACCACATCTTGAGGAAATCCAAAACTGGCACACTGAAGACAAATCCATACAGACTGCCTTTGACCCAGCAGAGGACTAAAGTGCCTCCAACACTCACTTGGGACAGGATTCCCAGCCCTCGCTTGCAGGCAGCTCC
Source organism: Psittacus erithacus (assembly GCA_009867235.2). NCBI lineage: Eukaryota > Metazoa > Chordata > Aves > Psittaciformes > Psittacidae > Psittacus > Psittacus erithacus. Next base: position 7,137 of record WYDI02017972.1, on the reverse strand, counting down.
AGGATGCCTTCAGTCCCGCTGGGCTCTCCAGTGCCCCACAGGAAGGTGCTGCCCAGCCATACCCAGTGTTCCATGATGTCTTCCCCAGGCTTTGCCAAGTCTTTGCCTCCTGCAAGCCCTGTCTATCACTGCCCCTGGCCTCTGCCCAGGAGGCTGCACGCTGGGCATCCCTTGCTCCCAGCAGTTACCTACTGCTCAAATCACTTCTGCCCTTTCCTGTATTCAAAACCAAGATCCAGCAAGCCATTTATTTCCCTTTTTGCCTGTCCCTTGAGCCGCTCGCTTGGCTCTTGCTACACAGAACTGGCAGGGACGTTCCAGCTGAAGGAGCAGTTCCCCTAGCAATGTGCAGGGCGCCTGTCTGCATCTTCTGCAAGGGTACCCCTTCAACGCTCCAGCTCAAACACCAGCAGTTCTCCTGCAGACACGGCCTCTGAAGTCATCAGAACAAGCTGCACCTGAGCCCTGCATTCTGGCTCCTTAAAGACTTTAAAAGACCACAGGGCCATTCCATACAAGTACACTTCAGTCCTCATGTGCTTACAATGAGACATATTCACACTCTGTTACACAGGGAATTTGAGATGCTTTACCTTTTTTAGCTCCTTCTGGCACTATTCTGTACACTTTATAGGGATCTGAGATGTCCAGCTGGCTTCTCTCCACCAGTTCTTCAAAGTCATTGCTCTTGTTCAAAGCACACCTTAATCTTGTCTTCCAGGTAGGGGGATCTGGTTTATCAATGCCCTCTCTGAACTTTCCTTTAAAAAGAGCCCAAGCCTGGAAACATTTCAGATAATCAAAAGAGCAAGAAAAAGAAAAAAAGAAGAACAAAAGAAAAAAGAAAAATAATCAACTACAAGGTACAAGTCCACAATGCTTGAAACAGCATCTATACCTGTGCTTATATGTGCACGAATTTATTCCCTATAGGCTCAGGCTAAGAAAAAAAGAAGCAGCATGGTAAAGCAAGGAAAACAGTTTACCAGGCACAAGAAAGCGGAGAAAATAATCCAAGATGAATATGGAAATGTATGTGCCATAGTCCCACAAGCATTTAGCTCCACATAGAGAGCCTGAAAGGGAAGGCTTTCTCATCCTGTAAACACAGGGACATCAGGGCACATCAGGGCACATCTAGGGGCACCAGTCAGGCAGTGGTGGCTGCAGGCACCCAGCAGAACCAGGTGGCAAGGATGGGATGGCAAGAAGCTACTGCAGAGCCTCCGGGCATCCCTCCTGCCCCAGCTGTGCCCCACAGCCCTGACCCCAGGCTAAGCCCTACCTTGAAGAGGGCAGCATCCTCCTCACGGTTGTAGTCCTGCTTGCCGGCATGCTTCCAGGGGATGCGGAAGATGCTCTTCTCATCGTTCTCCCACACCAGCCCCGGGTACTTGCCGCTGTCTATCTGGTCGATCAGCCACTGGCGGAGTTTCCCGTTGCCACAGCTCACCGAGTTCATCCCGCACTCGCCTGGCTCCAAGTTCATGCCACTTGTGTCAGGGACCAGGTGGGATGTTTTGGGGTGCCTCACTGAGCCCACCTCTCCACACACAACCAAGCACCAGCTCTCTGGGGGGCTGCAGAGGAGGGGAAGAGGGGCAGGAAGGAGGAAAAGGAAAGTCCACAGGTCAGGTGATGGACTAAGTCCCCATGTAGCGGCTGGCCAGCGGTCCCCAGTCCCTGGCACCACATGTATCACCCCAAGCAGCAGCTACAGAATGCAGGGGGGCTCCAGGACAGCCCTGGGAAAAACAGCACAGAGCCTCAGGAAACCAGGCACAGCCCCCCAGACACCACTGGTGCTGCAGACTTTGACAAACTTCCCCCCTGTCCCGACACTGTTTTGCATGAACATACATGGGCTGCTGAGATTCTTGTCGCAGGTGACATAAGGCACAAACCCCTTGTCCTGCTCAGAGTTCAACTGGGCTTTTTACTTTTTAACCAAAAAGGTAAAAAATTGCTTAAAAATGTATTTGCACATGACAGTGCACATCTGTAACATTAGACACGCACACACAATTCGGAGAGCTTCACATACAGTTATGATTTATAAGGCATCTAACTATAACATCAAAGTAGTTTTCACAAGCTCACTTACGCAAGATACATTTGAACACATGATGTCCTATACATATCTACCCCTCCAACTGCTCCCAGCACGCATATGTAGCAACATTCAAATCTATACATAGCAAATACCTAAAAGTGGAAAGACAGCAACCCACAGAGCCTGGCATAAGGGCACTGACTCTCCCCAGGCACACGGGAGCTTGCAGGCAGCCACCCAGGGCCCTACCCACGTGCAGAGCACTGGGAGCTGTGCAGCTCTGCACAGTGGATGGGCATCCACTGGAAAGGTTCTAACATGAGGACCTCTACACCAGTGATGGCGACTTGGCATGAGGTTTGTCTCCCTGAGCTGAAAGGGTGCCCAAAATCTTAGTTTGGCGGGCTCTTCCCCCCCCCCGCCCCCCCCCCATCTAATAAAGTGATTCCTCACCCACAGCCTTTACCACTCTATGCACAGGGAGACTTTGAGAGAGTGCCTTGTCTGACAAGTGCACACTATTGGGGGCAGGTAGGTAGCTCTGCACCCCTTACACCCTTCCTGAGCCGGCAGCATCCCCCCAGACACCAAATCTGGTCCCTGAACTGCTTCCCAGGATGCCTGCGGGTGGTCGGGGCAGCGGCTCCCCTATGCAGGGAACCTCTGCAGAGACCCCCAAAGAGTGCTTTCCCCCAAATCAGGCAGAGTATGAAGCAGATCCCCCCACACCTGCTCCCACGACCCTCCCCAGGGCAGGAGGAACCGCTGGTGTGCGCCTTCCCCTAGAGAGCAGAAAACGGGGCGGGTATTAATTACCGTTTTGCTTGAAATTAGGGGGAAAATCCTATAACAATGATTTTAAAAGAGCCAAACGGGTCGAGCAGGTGCCGACAGCCGCGGGAGAAGCGCAGCCCGAGGGGGAGCCGAGGTGCCTGCATCACCCATCCTTGCTTGGTGTCTTCCCCGACCCGTCGGGTCCCTCTCTGCCTGAGCGGTCGGCTGGGCGGAGCGCTGCGGCGGCCCGGGGGGCCGGGGAAGGACCCGGGGGAACTCAGTGTGTTCCGCCGCAGGCGCTTACCTCTGTGGCGGTGCTGGGAGCGGACAGGGGCCGCCGGCTGCCGAAGCGGCTGCTGAGACGGGGCTCACCGCAACTGGGCCGGCGGCCCCGGGAAGTTTCTTTATATGATGGAGGGCGTCGTGCCCGGGGGGGCGGGAGGGGGGGGAAAGGCGGGCCCCGGCCCGGAGGTGGAGCCGGCGGAAGGGAGCGGGGAGTTTGTGAGCTGGAAAACATCTGAGGCAGTGACACATACCCGTTGCTGGTAAACACACGCCGCGGGGCGGGGGGGGTCGCAGCCCGGCGCCCTCTCTGCGTCCGCGTCGGGTGGGTTTTTTTATAAATCTATGCAGACAGGCACACGTACATAAATAGCCTGGGGAAACTCCTACCTGTGAGAGCCAGGCGGCTTTTACTGTAAAAGACCCAGCGAGCTACACCCACCAGAAACTTGGTAGACGGCGCCGGCCGGGCCCCAGGGCGGCTCGAGGGGACGGTGGGAGCATCCGGCAGCACACCCACGTCCAGGGACCCCCTGCCACCCAGCCCGGCTTTGCCCGGGCCGCCGAGCCGGGATCGCGGAGGGGTATGAGAACACACCCCTGGGGTGAAGAAAACCCGGGGGGCTCGGGCTCTCCTCTGGCGACCCCACCCCGTGCTTTGCAGGCCGTGAAACGGGGGGTGAGGTGGGAGGCAGCGAGCCCCGACGGGGCGCCGGCAGCGGGAGCCGAGGGCAGCGGGTCCCCCCACCCTGAGCTCAGGGGATACTGCCCCGGGAAAGCGCGTATTAGGTACTGGCCCCAGAGCCGGGCTGGCTGGTGGATGACCCTGGATTGCCCGCCTTCTGAGTCCCCTGACCCAGAGTGGCGGGAGCCGGGGAAGCGGGGTTGAACGAGCGAGGTCCCGGCTCGCATGAAAGTCTTTCGGGTTTAAAACACGTGTTTGGTGCCACGGCACTTTCTTGTTGTTGTTCTGTTTGAACGTCTCCAACACACATCCACATCCTTTCTGCTGTAACGTATCAGATCAAGAAACCAGTCATTGCTCGCCGTGCTGGCAGGCCACTGGAGCGGAGGGTGCCCGCAGAGTTTAGGATATTAATTGCAAATCTTCAACGCCATCTTCTGAAATTTAAATGTAATTATCACCACGTTTTGAGGGAGAAGTGAGAAGTTCAGGCATTTTTAGGTACTGGGTGTGTAACACACCATCCATCCGCTGAAGAAAGAATTGTCAGTGCCTATCCAAAATCATCTCAGTCACAAGTTAAGGCACCTTTGAAACATTAAAATACATCTTTGAGACTGGAGGTGACTGCCACCATAAATCAAGACGAGCAACCACAGCTTTAGCAAAAGGCATCTGAAAGGCTTTCTAAAAATCCAATTTCAATTCCTATGGGCAAGACTGTGTGGTACTCAGGCGCCAACTGTAACTTTATTAGGTATAAAACCATCCTGAAATATATCACTAAAAAATTAGCACTTTTGATGCCTTCTCTCTTTTGCAGCTTTTAAGACAACAAATTCTGGCCAGCATGAAACATGCAGATTTGATCTGCATTAGGCCAAAATCCTAGGACAATCCTTAGGAAAAAAACCCAAAAATACAAAAACAAAACCCAGAATAGTTGTTCTTGTCCAAAGACATCCATGTATAGATGGAGAGGTAGATGAGGTACACATTCAGAAATCTTTAAGAGAGGAGAAAGTCAATCACAAAAAACCCAGAACATACATATGTAGGAAATCACCTGGCTGCGTGGTTGGTTGCTGTCCTTGTACAGCAAGAACTCTATTAGAAAACTATCTCTAGTTGCCTAAATGTCAGAGGGGATGCTTAAAGCCAGATCCCTGCATGCACACTTGGCCTTTGCAAGTTAGTCTTCTCATGAGTAAGACATGCTAATCTAATTAACTTTGCTGACTTTGTTACTTGGGGTTTCTGGACATCAGCTTTTAAGAAGGAAATGAGAATTATTAATTAAAAAAATGAAGGACCACCATTTTGGTCTGTAAAATAGAAAACTCTGATCAATAACACAACTGCGGTGTCTGCATTAAATGCTGCAGCAGCATGCCGGTAAACTTTCGTTGGGTGTTTTTTGCATATGCTAAGAAACGATTCCTCCCTAGCTGTCTTTGCTGGTGGTCAGAACACTTACAGCACCACACAGCCATCTGTTTCTAGTGATTTCCATGCCATTGTGAGTGCCTGACCCTTCAAACCTTACCCAAAAGCCCCAGTGCCTTCATGGAAGTTTTCTGGGTCGATGACTGAAGGCCTCTTGTGAAAGCACTCTTGCTGCTATTTAACCACGGCAGTCACCACTGGGCCCCTGTTTTTCACGCTCTTAAGGTCACACTGACTAAAGGCATGCCAGGAAAAATTACTGTTTCTTCTCAACAGTCGCTCACAAACCCTCAGCACATAGAAAGCTTTCACCAAACTCTTCTGAGGTCCCAGCTGACTCACCTGGGAATTGCACCCAAGGCAGAAAAGCAAAGGGAGATGTCAGCTCAGACCAGCTGCCAGGGGTTCTCTGAAATGGGTCCCTACTGAAAAGTGCAGTGCTGAACCAAGGGCAGACATATTAAACACTCTTGCACTGGGAGGGCTGTGCTGGTTGCACTGGACATCCAGCTGCCTGCAGCTCTAGTAGGAATGTGCTTGCTGTGGCAGGTCCCAGTGAGCAGCAAAGGTCCAGTCCCTACACACTCACTGCATCCCAGGGCAGACCCACCAGTGAGCAGAAGTGCAGCAGTGAGTCGGCTCCTTCCCCAGTGGTCCAGCTCTAGCCTTAGGTGAAGACCCCTGACCAGGGCTCTTCAGAAACCCAGTACAGCTTGTGCTAAAGCCCTTGACAAATGACATTGGTACATGCATTTTCAGAAGTGGGTTAAGCCCCTAGAAGTGGTTTTGAAAAGCCCACGGCTGCCTGTCTACATCTTTAGATGCCCCAAAACTTCTTCCTTGAGAGATGTTTGAGGACTCAGCACCTTGCTGTTGACAGTGGTTTCCACTAAGCGCCTTCTTCCCTTAGGAGTCCTTGCAAATCCCTGGTTGCAAGTCCCTGCAAGATGATGCCCCCCACTGCCCAAAACAGAAGCCCATCTCAGACCCCAAGAAGTGGCACTATTAAAGCCTCACAACCCCATGCTTCAGTCAACAACTTTGAGGCCTCAGCTTGAGTTCACAATTCATACAACAGAAAGATCTTCGTGCCATAGATGGCATTGATGTAATTCAGAGACGCCATGGAAATTTGGGCAAGATTCCCAATAACCTTGATTTATTCCAGCAAAACATTCGTTCTATAAGCAGTCTCACATGAGTAGCAACAGGCAATTTTAAGCATCCTCTACTGTGGTAACTTCTGGTGTCATAAGCACTCTCTTCTCATTTTGGGGAGGGTATTTGCAAGTTCCTCCATTTAAAATAGTGACTCCTGAAACAGTATTAGTCTGTCATGTAACTTCCATATTACTAATTACACAATCATTTTAAACTGTTAGAAATAAAGCAAACTGGCGAGTATGGCCACATCCTTTTAAGCAGAAATGTTGCACAGTCCAGTTGTGATTATTTTGGGTGGATTTGGTGTACAATGTTTTTTCTTTTCACTTACTTCCCCTCTGCTTAGTAGCCAAGAATATTTCAAACTGCCTTTCATGAGGCTGCCATCATGCCTCTGTACAAAAGCCTGTGCCTGGGACTTAAATAGCCTTTCTCCATGTCCTAACACGTGAGATACCCTGTGGCTTTCCTTTGAAGAGAAAAGGTTGGTGCGTGCATCCAACCAACACGGTGCAGACGCAGCAAAGTGCTCTTCCCCAGTGCTGGGTTGCCAGGCCAGCTTAAAAACCCTGGGTTGACACCTTCAGCTCTTCAAACCAACAGCAAAATTCTTATGGACTTCCCGCTCCTTGGGGAAAGAGGCTCTTCTGGGTGAGTGTCCTGGGTTCAGCAGTAGCAGTCATTTTTCTCCTTCTTAGTAGCTGGTGCAGTGCTGTGTTTTTGACTCTCAGCC
>WYDI02017971.1:0-31021 GCA_009867235.2 Psittacus erithacus | reverse complement strand
GCGGCCTAGCATTTGGTCTGCTTGTACAACTGCTCCAGAGAGCCATGCCCTTTCTCATCAAGCCATTCCTCAACAGTATAAAGCACCAAATCCACAATTTTGTGTATCAGGTTTTCAAAAATGCTGAAGACCAAAGGTTTCCATAGTTCGAAGTGGAAACGAACCTTAGAAAACTGGGTTTAACATTTATCTGAACACCTACATGTGACTTAAAAGCTTTAGACAAATTATTTTCCCTTGTGGAGACACCATAGCACACCTAACTTCTCATATATTTTAATTTGCCGGAGACCATTTGATCCCCAGAATACAGCATGGTACTTCTTTCAGTCACACAAATTGGACAGCACTAACACTAGCCACCCTGAATTGAAGCAAGAAGCTTTGCTATCAGGTCAAAGTCCATTAACTCTTTATCAGCTCTTCCTTAAAGAAGACATTCATTAAAAAGGAGCAGTTCTTATGAAAAAAATTGACATACTATGAGCCTGTTTGGCAATGGGTGCTTTTTATAGTTGACTTCCATACTTAATACCCACAATGTGTCAAGTCATCTTTCTTCACAGCTAAAACTCATCAAGCCCACAGGCAAACCATTGTGTTAATTCATGCCTGTTATAGATGATCATGTCAACTAGAAACAATCAAGGCAAAAGCCAACAGGGCAACAAATGCTGCGGTAGTGAGGGGGGGGTTGACCTCTTCTCCAAAGTAACAAGTAATAGGACAAAAGGTAACAGCCTCGAGCTGCCCCAGGGAAGGCTTAGATTGTACACTAGGAAAAAATTCTTCACTGAGAGAGTGGTCAGGCATTGGAACAGGCTGCCCAGGGTAGTGATGGAATCACCATTCCTGGAAGTGCTCAGAAACTGTGTAGATGAGTTTTTAGTAACATGGTTTAGTGGTAGACTTGGCAGCCTTTACCACTGTAAAGAGGAGTAATTCTGATTAAACAGACCTATCTTCATTACATGTAGGGCTAATTCTGTAACCTTGTCAAAGAGCCAGTGCAATGCCTCTGGGTTGCTTAGGCTTTACGATCTTGGACAGAGTTTTTGACAAAATTTTCACATTCCCCAGTTGAGGGGAAGTTGTTCTTCCATGAGTCTACAAACAAGCTGACACAAGAGAAGCCTGCTGGGGTTGGCTTAGTTTATCCTTAGTGAGCCCAAAAAGACAGAAGCCAATATTCCACCCTATTGCTAGAAGCAGCAGCTTATCTCATTAACTATTTGTAGCATAGCTAGTATGTTTAAGGAAGCTGAGTACTCTTCCCTTTAGGGGAAAAAATGTTCACTGAAGCATTGTGAATTTACCCTTAGCTTCATCCCCTTATGAGGTAACTACTTTTACTTTGTAGAAAAACACTCAAGTGACCACTTAGAGTTTTTAAGTCATCTTTAGCTAAGGATGATGACATCATTCCGCATCACAGTGTGATGGTTTCCATTTACTAGTCAAAGGTATTTTAAATCTTTAAAATATCTAAAAGCATGGATAAAACTCTCAGAACAAAACTGTAAGTTCAAAAAGCCACACTGAAATCAAACTAGTAATAAATGCTCTTTGACTGATATCTTAGATGCCAAATTGCATTCTGGAAGCATTTTTTACAACCAAATTCTGAACTCTGAAATAGGGGTTTATAACGGAAACAATTACAAAAGCAAGGCCAAATCCCTGCACCTGGATTCAATGGGAGAACTGTAAGGCTTGAATGTTCTACATGCCAGTCTGTACAAATAAATGTTATAAAACTCTGTAGGGTACACAGAGGGGGTATACAGTCTTTTCTTAAAGAAAAGAAAAGAAAGAGATAGTAACAAGCAAGAAATATTTTAAAATGCTATCTGCCTTTTTTGTAGAAAAAGAGGTATCTTATTTTTCACAATATATTTCTTAAATACTACTTTCAATGCAACTCTACATCTGTACTGATAGATTTAACCCTACTCCTAAATATGGCCTCTAAATTTAATTTGGGCTATCCTGTAGGAGAGAGCCTGGACTTTTTCTGTCTCCTTATTAGAGCCACTGTATACTTTGTATGCTTCTCTTGTACCAGCAAGAAAACAAATCAAACATGGTGACTTTCCTAGGACCACTAGGCTGTATACTGCATAGGACTGGTATGGTATATGATCTGCATGCTGCTTGAATTCAGACTGCTCTTATAACAGCATCTTACAACTAACGTAGTGGGTAAGTAAAGTGAAGTCAGGTAGCAAAGTGGCCACTCACTTTACTTCTTGTCCCATGCTCAAGAAATAATTTGCTTAAGGCCTGGTAGTACTAAATATATGCTTGTGATGTGTGCTCCAAATATATTCAAGTCACACATCATATAGAAACTGATTTCTAATGTTCTGGTCCACTGGATTTCTTTCAACCATTCATATCATGCAGATTTGTCTAATGCTTCATTATTACAAGCATAAAATGGAATAAGATACAGTAAAACATAATTAAATCTGCACTTTTCTGCCATGACATGTTGAGCATTAGGAAAAAATCTTTTGTCTTTGTTCATATGCTGCTATGCTACTTACACAGCCCACATACAAAACAATTACAACTGTTCATTCTGTAAGACTATACATTAGTAAATAAAAAAAAAGCTGTTGATTGCTAAAGCCCTCTAACCTTAAAACTAAACACTGTCTTACTACCTTGAGTTCAGCTCTTATGGAGGTCACAAAGATGTCTATGGCCTATAGGGATCTTTAGAGATGGAGCTAGACATACCTCATAATTCTCAAAGAGTCACTTCTCCAGGGTTTGCAACCACTAGAATGTCATTAATAACCTGGCGCCAACTGTTCAAAGCTTATTTCAGACTGGCAGCTCTTCAGTGCTGCAATACATTCACTGGCAATGCATCTGGGCATCTACCTTAGGATTTCAGGCTTGTCTTCAGGCATGTAAACTCCAGCAACTCTGAAGTGTTTCTCTGTTAGCCTTTGATGCAGAAATACCCATGTGAGAATACCAAGAGTGGTAGGAGAGGCACTTGATTAAATCAAGAGAGCCTTTGCAAAAAAAAGGGATGGATAAAAGCTGGGAGCTGGAAAATGGTTTCTAACTCAACATACTGAAATAGCTGCCCAATGGAATCAAGATGGGAAAGATCTCTGATTAGTTTTGGAAAGAACCATGTTAAGTTTCTGAAAAAGGTTGACCATCAGGATAGCTTGTGTTAATAGGATGCTAAGGTCATTAGCCTAAGAGTCATATGTGCTTGTAAGTGAGGTAACAAGGAGTGACTGCTGATTGCAACATGTTTCAAGCACACGTCAAGACTGTCATCATGACTTGGATCTTAAAGGAAAGCTCACTGTTAAAAGCTGAGTATTTGGCCTAGGTTTCATTGGCAGAAGGAACTTGCAGAGCTGAGCAACAGATTGGCAGCAGACAGGTCAGAAATTGGTCTTCACTTTGAAATGTTGCTTTTCAGTATAAAATAAACAATAGTGGGTGAGAAAGTTAAAAATGAGGAAGTGGTGGAAATTTCATAATTTGCAATGCCAAATAATAGAGTGTAAACCACAGTCACGTTCACTCTACACTACTACAGCTCTTTCTTGCATTATTCTTTTTTTTTTAAATTTATTTTCAATACCTTAATAAACTTAAATTCTTGGCTAAAAAGGAAAAGCAAATTAAGTGACTTTCTCATCACCTCTTTTACTTCAGCTTTTATTTTGAAAAGACAGTAATGTTTTGCTTCCCTTGGTTAATTCTTTAGCTCACAACATAAAGAAGAAAATGTGTCTCTGTTACATTTCGTTTCATAGATGTGAAAGCAGCATAGAAAACACCCAACAACAGTTTCCATGTTATTACTCCCAGGTTATTAACAGTCTGATAGAAGTATCCTATGAAGTTAAAAGAAAAACTTCCTCTTCACACCTTTTCACTAGTAAAATAGAAACAAAATGAAAGGAAAAGGAGATAACAGCATACAGCCAGAGGAAACTAAACCTACATCTTCTAGTGGCATCTGTCATTATAGACTGCAACAGATTCCTTCATTCATCCTGTTCATTACAGCTCATCTTTAAGTACCTTCCCTTGCTAGTACTTTCAGGTACCACATAATTTACTGCCCTTTTGCTTTGTTATTTAGAGCACAAAGGTAAAGCAGCACTGTCTCTCTCAAAGGAACAAGAGGAATGAACATGCTTCCCAGATTTTCATCCAGATCACCCCTCAGATAAACCAGGTACAAATAGGCTGCACTGGTTTGGAGGAAGATGAAAAGCTTTGTGTAGCTGTGACAGTGTAGATAACACTTGTCCTGTGCTCAAAGATCTCCGGATGCAAGTCAGCCTGGACGTATGTGATGAGCAGAAGTGTTAGTGCAGCCCTGTGCTCAAGCAAACAAACTCTGTGGAAAGGCAGACATAGGATCAAGCAAACACAGCTACAGAATCCCTGTCTGGAGCTGGCTTGCAACCACAGCCAGTGGGCTCCAGTCACCCATCAGACATACCCAAAGGCACTGGAAGCAAGGACAGTCGTGTGACATCTTTGCACTGGCACAAGAACAGTTCTGTTTTGCTGATGATAGCTGAGGGCTCACCAACTCCGATGGACCCATAACATGATCTATTACTAACTTCCTGCCTCCCCTCTTTGCCTGTGTTTTCTCTATACCTCAGTCAGTCTTGGCCTAGCATTGCTCTCCTTCCCACACTGCTGACCTTCATTTTTCTTCATTTCTTGTTAATCAGCATTTACTCCAATTGTCTTGTGATATAACTTGTCAGGCATTACAGTACAAACATGTGAAACGTCAAAAGCAAATAAAGGAAACTGGCACTGGAGTCAGCATGTTCTCCCAATACAAATATTCAGTGCCTCAGGACAAGTAGAGAACAAGTCACGACAGTGCATGGGTATTATTTCTGTAAATTAACAGTTTGTTTTTCTGCATCATATAATTGAATGTAGTCCATCAACTTTTCTAGAACTCCTCATTTTTCTGCTGGAAGTTAAACAAGGTCCTAATTCATCTGACGAAATTTATTCCCAGTTCTCTGCCAAGTGGTAAAAGCAAGAGTTAATTTATTACCAGCTCCAACAGAAACCACTTAAAATCTGATGATTTTTCACATGTGTACCACCAACTGGATTTCAGTCTTCTGTGCTGCATCCTTCTGCTCTTCAGAAGACAGCTGGGAAAGCCAGCCTGTTCATCAGTAGGACTGTGATGGTCTATTCCTCTCTTCGTTGACCCATAGCAAACAAAAGAATTTGGCTTCAGCTCAAAAAAATCTGTTCTGTTTAATAAACAGAAGCTCAGTGCTCTCCCTCTTTCCTCCATGAGGCTGATTGACAAGGGGAGCCAAGAGAGAAGACCAGCTTATTGCTGTGAGAAGGACAGCTTTGGATGGAGCTAACAGGGTAGAAAGGAAGGCTGAAAACTCAGTGCTGCATGCAGCTATTATTTAAGCAAGGACCATGGGAAAGAGCAGCACACTTTGATATATCAGGAAGCAGAAGCCTGGGCAAGGAGAACAGTAGCTAGAAAAACAACAGGAAGGCAAGGAGGAGATAAGTTGTCTAAAGGAGGTTATAGGGAATAGTGTTTGCTGAGGGCAGTGATAAACTGGAACTGAAGCTGCAAGAAGAGTGCAGAAACAGACCCTGTCCTGGGCAATTCAGAGAATAAAGATCAGTCAGTGTCCCATGAGATCATGTGGGAAAAGAGACACAAAACTTCCTATGTAAGCAAGCCTACATGGATGTATGGACACCATCTCGCCGCTTCAGCACTCACAACCACACATTTTATATAGTATAACCACAAGGCTGGTGATAATGATGGCAGTTTCCCTCAAATGCTGCCATTTTGAACAAAATCAAGGTGTTTCACAGTTATTGAAGGGCAGAGAAAATAAGAAAGGTAGATACTCTTTCTCAATCTGCTATCCTTGATTTCCCTTCCACTGCCCCCAGTCATGTCAAAAAAGCATGTCATGAGTTTGCTGCCACCACCCTCTTAGAACACTCCAGTTCTTGCTCATGTGAATAGTTTTCTACCTTCAGGCTGTCTTTCAGAAATGGCTGTATCAGAAACTCACTTGGTGCTCCCCACAGTCCCCTGGTATTTCCACTTTGTTTCCCTTGTTCCTTTGAGACATTTTCCCACTGCTTTGTAAAAACTGCGTAAGCAGCAGGTAGTGCAGGTGAAATGGCATGTGTCAGTGACACGGGTGATTACCATCAACCACTGCGTAAAATCTTTAACCAACAGAACTAGAATTTCTAAAGAGGTTTTCCATGTATTTACTGCAACAGCTACCAGGCAACCTAGCATCACTTGATCAACATCAGAGAAAATATGCAGATATACAACAGCTGTCAATCTAGATACCAGTAAATGTCTGTTGCTGAAGTACAACTAACATCTCAAATTACAAAATATACTGAGACCACAGGGCTGCCCAGGCCTACATAGCAATTACAAGTTCTTGATCATGGACAAAATTTGACTACTTACTGCTTAATTGTATCTGCTACATAGCAATTAAAATAAATCCTGACCTTAATATGCTTAATTTCCTTAATTTACTAACTGGATTCTAATGTATTCCATTAAAAAAACAAAACCAAAAAAATTCTGCAATTATGTAAACTTACACAATAAGATAGATGTGATTTGTTGTCAAACTAGTGTGGTTTTAGCTTGTGAACTGTTGATGTGTTTATTGTTAATACGCAGTCGATGCAACAATATAGGTTGGTATTGACATTTGTTTGAAAAATTATTTACATTAAAGATAGTGAGCATCATGTTAGTGATGTTATTTAAAAGTGTCACTGTAATATTTTATTCTCATATTTATTTATAATATCGTTAAAAAACCCAACTTGCTCTCAAACTTCAGCACAGCTTTTTGAATGAAATCTCTTGTTAAATTTCAAACTCTAAGCCACACAGAATTTGCTGCATAAACCTAGCAATGTGGCCTTCTGCACCATTTTGGTTTTATTTTCCAGTTCTCACACAGAATTTTACTCCTCCTTGGTCCGAATATGTGATTTATTTTAATTTCACTACTTTTCAGAATAAATATATCATTATGTACCTGAAGTGTAAAAGGCTACCACAGCTAAGTCAGCTGTAACTTCCTCTGTGTATCACTGGAGTATTTAAGTAACTGTCCTCCTAGTAACAGAGAAACTATGTACCTAGTAATAATACTTCTGTAGCTATGAACTATGATGAGGACATACTGGAGCAAAGTGATGTCTACCTAAAGGTAGCAGGGTCCTAATGGGAAAGTTAAAATTATAATTTTAATATTTTAATTAGAAGGAGTGGAAAGTAACATTTAAGAGACTGCTTAAATGAATTCACCCGGAATAAATAGTAAAGGTAATGGCAAAACTAATACACTCTTCACACACTAGTTTAAAGCTTGATAAAACATTTGAGTAAAGTATTATTAGCTACGAATTAAGAAAAATGTATGTTTTCTTCATTTTCCAAACTTCTGTGTTTGGATGACATCATGCATATAAACCGGGGAGGAAGAAGGAGAGTGAGGCCATTCGAAGTGATGGCATTTGTCCTTCCAAGTTACCACTACATGTGATGTAGCCCTGCCTTCCTGGGGATGGCTGAACACTGGCCTGCCCATGGGAAGCATTGAAGGAATTCCTTGTGCTGCTTTGCTTGTGTGCGTGGCTTCTGTTTTACCTATTAAACTGCCTTAATCTCAACCTATGAGTTTTCTAACCTTTATCCTTCTGATTCTCTCCCCACATCACACCGGGTGGGGGAGTGAGAGAACAGCTGTGCGGTGCTAAGCTGCCCGCCAGGGTTGAACCAGCACACAAAAGACATTCTGCAGCTAAAAGCACGGATAATGAGCTTTTCTTTCTGAAAGTGAATCTTGATTAGCGCATTTGGAAGATATTACTTGTCCAGATTCTGATGGTGACAACAGTTTACCTATCGTTAACAGTTAGAGAGGTTTCTCCCTGCTAATATATCTGTTAATCACACCTCTTGAAGGCTGCAAAGCCAAAAATGGTTCATTAACTCAGATTCTGGTTCCTTCTATTAATTTGGTAGTGATACACTTGCCACAGATTTACAATCTAGAATGTAATGCCATTCACTACATTTATTTACCTTGGAGATGGAATTTGAAAGCTCCATGCCAAAACTCAGAGGGCTGGAATGGGTTGCCCAAGGAAACTGTGAATGCTCCATTCCGGGCGGCGTTCAAGGCCAGGCTGGACAGAGCCTTGGGTGACATAGTTTAGTGTGAGGTGTCCCTGCCCATGGCAGGCGGGTTGGAACTAGGTGATCTTAAGGCCCTTTCCAACCCTAACTATTCTGTGATTCTATGATTCTTATAGCTTAAGATGCACGTACACTGATTTCTGCAACTCTTTTGTGTCTTGAAAATCTGTTTTACTAGCACAGAATTTGCCATCTAGAGAACAGAAAATTGTGTGTATCTAAAACCAGGCAGTGGAATTGAGTAGGTGATAGTGCATGGTTTTCCGTGGCACATCTGATACATTTTTCACTGGACCAGAAGTAGGCTTGCTTTTGTATACTGAAAAGAAGTGCTAATACAGGAGGGAAATTGAGGAGAGGGATGTTAATGTTTTAATAATTCTTAACTGAAGTTTGCTTCTCTGGTGGATTTTAAAGGTTCAAGGTAATTCATGACTGAGTCTACATTCAGTCCGGTCCATTTTGTTACTCATTGCTGCCTTTTCCTGTACTGCTGTCTTTGGCTCTTCTCTCCAATTTTGATATTTTTCTGTTCACATGCATTTGTTTTGGTGGCTCGCCTCGAGTATGATGGAGGAGATCAAACTTGCTCACATGGACTGGATACAGACCTCTGCAGCCATATCATGCCGGTATTCACTAAAGGATCTTGGTGAGGCTGGTGCTTTTCGTTTTTGTGGGACACCTACAGCACTATGAGAAGAGCAGGAAATCCAGACTGACTGTTCTAGTTTTGGGGTTATATTCTGGACTGTACGCGTGTGCGTAGACAAAGCAAGCAGCTGCACATCTGAGCGTTTCAAAAACGCTCGATCCGCCCAGGTCCCAGAGACAAACTTTCCATGAGCTGCTTACCGTGGACCCAGGTTGGGGCTCGCCTTTCCCGCTGCAGCCGCAGCTCCAGCGGCCTCCTCGACGGATCCGTCGCCCCCCGCCTTCTCCCGTTGCCAGCCCCCAGCCGCGGTCCCGCCCGCAGCCCCCACCTCGCGGAGGGGCCGCCCACCCGGCAAGAGGAGCCACTTCGCCGCGCCCTGCCCCTGCACAGAGCCCGGCGGCGGGTGGAGCGGCGGAGCGCGGCGCCTCGGTACCTCTCACCCCTCGTTCCTAGTCCCCATGCAGCGGCGGGCGGCGGGACGCTGCAGCCGCCGCCGGAGCTGTACCCCCGGGCAGCCCGTCAAGCGGCACGGAGCCGCGGGCATCGCCCGCCCGCCCTCTCGCCCTCGGATATCCCGCAGCTCCCGGAGCGACGCGCTCGACTCCCGGCGGGGCTGACGGACTGCAGCGTCCCGACTAACCGCGGGGACGCGGGGCACCGGGGGAGGGGAATACTCGGGAAGAACAACAGTAATTAAAACACCGCCCCCCCCGACGGTATCCTGCTCGGCTGCCGCGCACCGCTTATGCGCATTAGGGGGAACCCAGGCAGGGCGGCAGATCCCGCAGGATGACAGGCGATGAGGAATCCTAAAACAGAGTCGAGGCGAGCCGCCGCGGGCTGCGATGGGCCTCCTCCGGCCGGCGCCGGAGGGGAGGCCAGGAGCCAGGTAGCCGTCGCCCGCAGTCCTCCGGGGGCATGGGAGCGAAGGGCAGCGCCTGCTGAGACTGCCGCGCCCGGCTGCAGGTAAGGGGCTAGCTCATGGCCGGTCGTGGCTGCCGGTGCCCGGTTGGAGGGGAATGGCTGGGAAGGGAGGTCTCCTCGACGGGACTGCGCAGAGGAGGACAAGAGGGGGCTCCGTGCGGACTATGCCGCCGTGTGTCTGCGCCCGCCGTCAGTCCGTCTGCTCCCGTTGCTCAACCCGGCGGGGGCATTCTTCTCTAATGGGAAGCATCTGCCCTCCGGTACAGTAAAGAGAAACACGGGTCGGGGGGAACCGCGCCTCGCCGCCAGCCCCCCCCCCGGCATTGCCACGGCTGGCGCACGGCCCGGCTGGGAGGGAGGGGCAAAGCCGCCAACCACCCGCCGATACCCACCGTCCCCCAAACCTCCCCACGGGGCGGGTGCGGTCCCCGCTGGAGCCGAGCGGCAGCGCCGCGCCCCCAGCCCCCAAGCCCCGCCCCCGGCCCCGCCGCTCCTCCGCCTCCGCGCGCCGGCTGCTGTGGCGGGGCCGCAGCCCATTAGCTGCTGGGCTGCCGGCGGAGGTGGGGCTGCCAGCGGAAGGCAGGGCGCGCTTGGGCGCCCCCTGGCGGCGGGGTGCAAGGGAGGCTGTGGGTGGGTGCTGGAGGCCCCCGCTGCTTCCCGCCCGGGCGAAGTAATGAGAAGCGCGTTTGTCCCTCTGTTCTTCAACACCTCCTCTGCAATCCTTCCTGACCTCAGAGAGCACTTCTCATGAGGAACTGCTGTGCCCCCTCCTGAAAGGAGGTGAGGTGGCCAGGATGTTTTTTAAAGGGAGTTTCTATTAAAGAGAACATTAGGGAAATCAGCACCTGAACATTCTCACCCAAATTAAAAGCTATTTGTCTTGTGAGGAATGCTAAACATTTCATTTACTTGACCACAGATATGTGAGCACCCTCTTCATCCCCATGAGCCTCCTCTCCTTTGAACTCTAATGGTTTGCACATGATGGTATTAGGAGAAAAAAGTCTGTCCTGCTGCTATCAGATCTGAGAAAATATTACTTTTGTACTAAAAGCAATAGCTAATGGAACTAATAATAGAGCTAGTAGAACTGAATGCGTTTCCATCATTGTTACATTGTTGTGCAAGGGCAGGAATATAAAATTTCTGTTACTAATTGTAGCCTTCACTCTTGTGTGGATGTAATCTGAAGAGCTTTCAAATGCTTTTGATGGTAGGGATGAGAATAGGGATGCTTCAAACTTGTTTCTTCAGAGTTAGGCTGCTTATTCTGCAATTAGACATCTGTGTAAATAATTGTATTTTCAGAAATGATTAGTGTATAAGGTCAGTAACAGATGTGTTTTCTTGTCAGAAAATGGACGCACATACAGATACACACTTGTCTAGCAAAGTGTGTCTCTGTAAATGACTCTCCATGGGTCCAGCTATCCAGATTTAGAGACACAGTTCTGACAGTCTGAATTTGAGTGTTCATAGACAAGACAAGATTATAAATATAAACTTTGCTGCTTAGGTTTCCTTTGAGGTCTGTGCTTAGGCTTCTAAATAATTTGTCAAGTTTAATCAACTAATCATTCCTATCTGCTTTTTGTTTCAGACTGTAGTGTAAGAGCACATCTAACATCACACAGTAATGCAGGGGAAAGGATCTCAGTCTAGATCTATGGCCAGCCAATCCTTTCTTTCACAGTCTCTCTCAGTCATACTGTTTCCCATAGGCATTATGCGTGAGATTCATTCAGCCACATTTTACCCTCCTTCAGTAACTGCAATAGGCTGTCTAAAAATTATGCAGCTAGGCTATGTGACTTAGGTAATTAGAGGACTAATTGTACTATTGTACTACATAGAATCGTATAGAATCATAGAATGATTTGGGTTGGGAGGGGCTTAAAGATTATCCAGTTCCAACCTCCCTGCCACAGGCAGGGGCACTTTGCACTAGACCAGGTTGCTCAAAGCCTAATCCAGCCTGGCCTCAAATGCTTCCAGGGATGGGGCAGCCACAACTTCTCTGGGCAACCTGTGCCAATGCCTCACTGCTCTCAAAGTAAAGAGCTTCTTCCTAATATCTAGCCTAAATCTATCCTTTTTCAGTTTAAAGCCATTTTCCCTTGTCAGATCACTTGTACTGGAGCTGAATTTTGCTATTTCTGGGTAATTTCTAAGTATCCAATCAGGTAGTTACCTGATGATAATCCATCTTCAAGAGAATATAGGTAGCTATTTTTCTTTTCGTTGACTGTAGAGGGAGCAGTGGTGATTTTCTTGAACTTGATTCTTACCTTGAAGTTTTCTAATTTTTAGATGAGATGAGTACTACCCTTGGCATATAGAGCAAGCCAACAGAATTTGTTACCATAGGGAGACAGCATAACTTAGTGGAATGGGTATTTAGTGGAGCAGTAGGAGTGAAGGATGGGGGAAATGTTAATTTTAATGTAGCAAATGATGTGGATGACAGAAAACCTTTTTCCAGATGAACTTTGCCTTGCCTACAGACCTTCTGGGACACAGCTAATCACTGCTAGGTATTATAAAGCTTTTTGAAAGTATTGAAAACCTCACTGTTTCTTCTCTCTGTTGTTTTTTCCCTCCCGTTCCCTCCGGACGACCCAGGAAGAGCCCAGCGAGGGGAGGCAGCATGACAGGGGAGCCGCTGGCCGCGGCGCGGGCGCTGTCCCTGGTGCTGATGCTGGGGCTGGGGCTGCTGCCGGGCGCCCACACCTGCCCCCAGCCCTGCGCCTGCTACGTTCCCACTGAAGTCCACTGTACGTTCCGCTCCTTGGCCGCCGTGCCGGCAAGGATCTCCAGACACGTGGAAAGAATCAATTTTGGGTTTGTATGGCAGTTCGTAGCAAACAGTTTCAACATTCCTGCTGCAGAATCCTGGAATGCTTCACATACGTGCGGCAGATTGGGAGCTCTGTGTGTACTTTCTAAGGAGAACTGCAGAGATGGGAGGTTACTTGCAGGCACTGTATTTCAAACACTACAATTACTGGGGTGGAGAAAGTTTTACTGTAGCCCTTATCTTCCCAAGAAAAGTTAGTATTATTTTTAAATAAGTATTTATATCATGGCGTCTGTCCTTCTTGGCAAATAGGACATGTAGTCTTTTATAGTGTGTAAAAAAATGTGGTGAGTTAAACCTACTATGGGATTTCTACTAAATACTGAATTTTACACCTGATGTAAAAAAAGTATATTAAGAGTAAAATTCTGTAAGGTGGCCACATAGCATTTTGGAGTACAATGAGATACAGCATAGCTTAAAGCAATACAGCAGAAGCAAAATTACTGCATTGCCTTTGGAGTTGTGTGTTTTGGGGGCTGTTTGGTTGGTTTGTTTGTTTTTGCAGTTGTTTTTGTTTGTTTAGGTTTTTGTTGTTTGTTTGGGATGGTTTTGGTTTTGCTTTGTTGGGTTCTTTCTCCCCCCAAGGAACTTGAGCACAGCGTAAGCTGACATCAGTGTTTTGGAAGGAGATTGCTCAGGCTCCAACTCGTTTTCTTCTGCCAGGGTATTGCCAACTCATATCTATCTGTCAGATTGTGAGACAAGAAGACAGGGACAGTTGGTAGGCTGCCTATCGCAAAAGTGCTGTGTAGGGTCATTATGTGACATGACATGATGCAAGAGTCATGGTCATCTTATGCTTGATATCAGAGCTGTCTCACTGCCTGGTATGAACTCACCCTGACTACCTCAAGGCTTGTAAGCTGCAACTGATCATGCAACGACTGACAGTAGGGACCTTGATTTTTTTATTTGCTTCTCTGTACTTAAAATTTCTGTCCACAAGCACTTTATCCACCTAAAAACTAATTTTAATCTCAAAATGCCCTTGTACTTCATAACTGTATGTTACAGCAATCTGCGCTTTCATGCCAATTTTGAATCAAAAATGTCACCCTCTTCACTGACATTCAAAACTGCATATATTCACAGCCTACTCCATCCTGTACATAAAAGTTCTATGGCAAATTCTATCCCTAAATTGCTTTTGAAAATGGGATGTGGGCTTCCAAGTTATTTAGGTGTTTTTGCTGTTTTTTTCATAAAAATACAGTATTTGATACTGCTAGAGTAAAAGCCTTTTCCTACCTTTGCATTTCATCGCTACAAATGGCATTTCCTGAGTTGTGTCCTTTCCCGGGAATGGAAACAGTCTTAACTGTCTGTTGTTGCATTTCTTTCGTTTTGGAAAAGAGCTTTCACCATAGCTCTATTTTAAGCTCCTATATATTTCAGAGGTTAAGATTATTTTCCTTACTAGAAATAATTTAGGAATTTTTTTTTTCTTTAGAGAGTTCATATTTTTTAGAAGTTGTTGTTAAAATAAGGAATTTTAATAGGATGACTGCTCTAAGCCTAATAGATCTGTAGGAGGTATCGGTCAGCAGCTGGTGAACTAAAAATATCAAAACAAATCCAGAACTTCATATAGATAATAAAGCGAGGATCTAGAAGTATTTCCTTCATATTCAAACTATTTTACTTTCTTCTCTCTTTTCCCTTTGTTTTTAGAAAGTGTTAAAAAGTAGAAAAAATACTTAAAATTCTACGCTTAGTTTAGAGATTTTGTGCCAAGATTAGCTCATACTTTTAATTTTATGTGTGCATACAGAAAACCCAAATGCAGAGCTAGGCCACCAAACTTAAGGCTCCATATTGGCCAATAAAACCTGGTTTATTTATCCAAAGTGAAATTGAATTATTTTCAAAAAGTAGATTTTCTGTATTCCTTCTCCAAAAGGAGTTTCTAGGCTCACATTGTATAATTGCAAGGTCGATTGTTAGATTGTATGTACTTAGTTGATATAGCCAGTTGCATGTTGTAACAGTAAGTGAAGCAGGATGTGACTTCCTGCTTCTTGTGCTGTTTGGAAGATATCCATTTTTAATGTCCTTTCTCCAAATCTTTCTTCATTTATTGTTAGATGCTATTTTGGCAACACTGCAGCCTGTCAAGTTTGCCAGGCTCCATAGCATCATTGATTGGCTATATGCCATTGATTTATTACCATTCCATAAACTGAGTTGCATGGAAAAACATGCTGACAACTATTAGAACTTAAATGCCTATTTATTACTCTTACTCATAAATTACAGCTAAAGTGCCACAAATTTAGTTAAAAGGAATCTTAACGTAAACATGAACTAAGTATACTTGGCCTTGTAAAAATGTTTCAGTAATTTCTGGCCCTTTGACAATGCATTGAGATCCCTCCAACTTTTCATGAAAGTTAGGTTATACTAATTTTACATTTGCAGTCCATGGCAGCTAGTGCATAAAATGTAACTGCACATGTGATTTTTTTTCCAGGTTTAACAGTATACAGTCTATATATGAGAACTCCTTTACAGGACTTACAAAACTGGAATTGCTCATGATACATGGAAATGACATTCAGAATATACCTAATGGTGCTTTGAAAGATCTCGTGTCTCTACAGGTAATGCTCAGATCTTTCTGCATTTCATGACTTCTAACTTACATGAATAATAGAAGACAAAAATAAGCATTTTTTGTAGTGCCTTTCTTAGGATTAAGAGACCATTTCCCCCTCAAATACATTTGAGTTCTCTTAATTATGCCTGTGTCATACTTGATAATGCCAGCTAATATTCAGTTGTGTTCTCCCTTGACCAGCACGTCATTTTTCAGTGGTGCAAAGTATATTTGAATGTAGGAGGAAAGCTTTTGCTTGCTTACTATTCTGTTTGGATTTAGATCAGAATAAAAAAATAATCTCTTCTTTTTTTATTATAATTAATTTTTAGGTTTTCAAAATTAGTTACAATAAATTGAAAGTCATAACTGACCAAACTCTCCAAGGACTTTCAAGCTTAATGAGACTGCACATGGACCACAACAGAATTGAGTTTATTCATCCAAATGCTTTTAATGGATTAACTTCTCTGAGACTGGTCCACTTAGAAGGAAATTTGCTTCACCAGCTTCACCCCGACACCTTTTCAACATTTATGGTCCTTGATTATTTCAAACTGTCAACAGTAAGACATCTCTACCTATCTGAAAATGCTCTTCGGACCTTGCCTGCAGGGATGTTTCAAGGCATGACACTGCTGGAAAATCTTTACCTTCATGGGAATCAGTGGGCCTGTGACTGCAGTTTAAAGTGGCTTCTTGAATGGAATGAAGTTTCTGGAGGTAAGAACAAAAATACCAACTCTTCTTCAACTTATAATACTAGATATTTTTCTCCTGTTCTGCATGTGAATAATTTTGTTTCCCGAGTATTGCTACTTACATGATACGTATGTGCACTATTATGTTCTGTTACAGTTCAATAAGTTAATGTATTTAAAAACAGTACAAAGAAGAAACAGTCTTATGTATCCCTAGCTAAAAATCTGTATTAAACAACAATTAGGTATTACATTCAAATGGAAAAAGTGATAGTGAAGTTTATAATTGAAAGGAGGTTATAACCTGTTAGTGTGTTCTTTTTCACAGCGATATACCTTTGGCTAAGGGCTGGCAATTGTCCTCAATGAACAAAGCTAGTAATTGTGTGCTCTCATGGGAAGTGGGAACATTGAATTTGAACTTGTTTGGCTAAGAAAGGAATGTAAGTCAGGTTTCCAAATTCCCAGATGAGTCCTTTAACTTTTGGTGTTATTAATGTAAAAGCTGTTATGTAATATGCATCCTTCATGACCACAACTTCCTTTTATGACGGAGCAAATCTATTTTAAGTATTTTCAGAGAACACTTGCAATCCTGCATTATTTTCCTAGAATAACTGGTCTACCTTTTTTCAGGCTTAAATGGGAGATAAGTATCACACTGCTTAGGCTGGAATACTTCTGGTCATGGGCAGAAGAAAAAAAACACAAAACCAAAAACAAAACCACAAAACCAGAACAGTTTTATAATGCCTTTATGTCAGGAACACACTAAATGAGTAGTTTTTTGAATGTCAGTTTTTGTTTTGGGCATCTCAGTTCACCAATGTCAATCTCAGGTGGCTGAGTGCTTACCATAGTAGATCAGAGAGACTGGTGTTACACCAGGGCTGCCGCTAAAATATTTAGAGGGAGCTGTCATTTAATTGCAGTTGAAGATGTCTCAAATGAGTACTGGAGTCACAAAGCTTATATGATTTGGAGCATGTATGGTGAATGAAGACGGGTCTTGTCATCTTATAATATGTAATTTATCGCAGTTTTGCACTTAGCTATAGGACAATACTTTTAAGAGTGTGTGATAATTGAATGTGTAATGTAAGTGTTCCTGCCTGAACTGATACTTCAGGCATCTAACTTTGATATACGCTTATATTTTAATGTTCTTATATACTCTCCTTGATTCAAATGAATATTTGTATTAAGTGTACTTAAGTTGCACTGTAAGTTATAGCAATGAAATATTAACTTTCCTTGTGCAGTGTTGGCTTGTTAGCATTTTTATTCAATTAGATTCCCTTTTTATGCTACAACAGTAGAGATAATTGAAAAGAAAAATAATTTATCCTTGCAGTTTTCATGCATGACAGATTTGATATCTATATAATATTAACTTCTGTGCTAATTCTTTCCAAATAGAGTTATTAAAGTTCTTCAGACCAGTGAGGCCACTGACTGCCAAGTTGACTGTGGGCCACTTCTGTCATGTTTCCTTATCTCTGAAACATCATATTTGGATCTGCAAGTGATAGACTGGTTCAGTTAAATATTCTATTTGTAAGATCTTCTCAAGAAAATCTGTTTGTCAGACCGGCAAGGCATAGGCAAGAGTCTTTCTGGCACTGATAGAAAAGAGGAGTCAAGGCTATAATTTCTATGTTTAGCAGTCCTCCTCTAGTTTATTTTTTATTTTGTCATTACAGAGTTTACAGTTATTTCAGAGGTCAGTGAAGAGTGGTACTTTCATGATTTTTTTTGCTGCTGATGTATAGCTTGTAAGTGCAGAAACTAGTCAGCAGATATTGGTAGCTACAATAGAATGTTTTGTGTGTTGACAGTACTGTTGTTAATGAATGGAGAAAAACAAAAAGCTTCCTGTATTATTTAATGACAAAGTCCAGCATTTCTCAGTTAAATGTTGCATTTTTGAAAGCTGAGAGGACACCA
The DNA here is from genome assembly GCA_009867235.2 of Psittacus erithacus. Taxonomy (NCBI): domain Eukaryota; kingdom Metazoa; phylum Chordata; class Aves; order Psittaciformes; family Psittacidae; genus Psittacus; species Psittacus erithacus. Next base: position 13,078 of record WYDI02017971.1, on the reverse strand, counting down.
TCCTCTTCACCTTACATGCAGAAGTTAGGTGGGTAGGCTGTTGCTGTACAGATGCAGACCTTTTGACATAGTGTAGATTTTAGCGAATTCGAAAATGTTGCATTTATTTAGAGGCAGTGAATCTAGTTTTCAGAAGGACTGAGTATTCAGTCCTCTCATTAAAGTCAGAAGAAATTGTGGGCAGTTTGGGAATCAGGCACCCATTCAACTGTAAACCAAAGATGTACCATTTTAGAAGTCTTGCCTTATGTTTCATGTGCCATAATATGTTCCTCATGCAGTCCATTTCTTAGTTTTGGAAGCTCTCTAACTCTAGGACAGAGTTCTTCAGCTGACCTATCTTTTGTACTCCACCTTTGTTTTTTCTTTCTTTTTTTTTCTTGCAGGTGTTTTAAAATGCAAAAAGGACAAAGCCTATGAAAGTGGACAGCTCTGTCCTAAGTGCAACAGCCCAAAGCAGCTGCAGAAAGAAGATATTCAAAACTTGAATGATATTTCCTGTAAGAAACCTATCATTCAGTCCTCACTGAGGCAGAATAGCAGCACTCAGGATGAGGAAGATGGTGACAGTTACAAAATCCCTCTGGAAGAGCTGCAGTCCTCTCCATGGAACATTACTCTGAATATGACTGATGAACACGGCAACGTAGTCCACCTGAACTGTGAAATCAAAAAACCAAGAGGCACTACCAAAATTCAGTGGAATCAAATCCAGACTCAGGAGATTGATATAAATGCAACAATTTCACTGGATTTTGAATGTCCAATGAATCGAGAAAACTATGAAAAACTGTGGAAGCTTATAGCTTATTACAGTGAAGTACCTGTCAAATTAGAGAGGGAACTTATGCTCAGCAAAGAGCCTAAAATAACCTACCAGTACAGGCAAGGCTCAGATTATGATGCTCTTTACTATACAGGTGTAAAAGCTCAAATACTGTCTGAGCCATCCTGGGTGATGCAACCTCTTATAAATATTCAGCTAAACAGGAGACAGAGTACAGGGAAGAAAGTGGTGCTATCTTTTTTTACTGTATTTTCTCAGACAATTCATACCGAAGATACCAGGCAGCAAAGAAGATGGGTTATGATAGAGCAAAACCAGAGCACAAGGACAGCACAGAGTGTGATGGAAGGGTCAGAGTGTCAGCTGAGCTGCAGTGTGAAAGCCTCTGAGAGCCCCTCCATTCAATGGCTCTTTCCAGATGGGACTAAGCTGCAGGCGCCATTTAATCAGAAAGACAGTAGGTTTTCCATTCTCAGTAGCGGCCAGCTAATAATCAAAGGAGTGAGTTATACTGATGGTGGTTTGTACCACTGCATTGCCCAAGTGACAGATGATATGGACATAATGACTTACAGACTTGTAGTGCAGCCTCCAGCTATTCAGGTAGCTGATTCAGATGTAGTAAGAGTTGAAAAAAATGTAGGAGATCCAATACTTTTGCCATGCAATGCAGTTGCCATCCCAGAGCCACAGCTGAGCTGGATTCTTCCAAACAGCCAGGTATTTAATGTTTTAGCAAACTCTTCAAAAGGATATATGTTGGACAATGGTACTTTGCTTATTCCAAAAAGCCATGTCAGTGATAGTGGCTATTACAGATGTGTGGCTATCAATCAGCAGGGGTCAGATCAGTTGGTTGTAAGGGTCACTGTAAATAAAATGGTGTCTGACAGGTCATTTAAAAGGATAAAACTAAAAAAGCGTCCAGGCTCAAAAAGCTTGTCAAAATCAAGAGGGCGAGTCACAAGTGATGGAGAGGGATCAGGGGCAGGAGGGGTGGAGGAGTTCCCACGCAAGAAGAACCACTTGAAAGACTGGGAAATACCATTCAAACAAAAAAGTGACCAAGTGTCAGAGACTCAAATTAAAAAGGGGAAGAAGGGCAGAAGGAAAATGAAAATCTGGAAGAGTCCTGATAGAACCCAAGACAGCAATGTTGCAGAAGGCCGGAGAGTATTTGAATCTCGAAGGAGAATTAATGTGGCAAGCAAGCAGATTAATCCAGAGCACTGGGCTGACATTTTGGCAAAGGTCCGTGGGAAGAATATTCCTAAAACAACAACAGCCATGACCATTTCTTTAACAACTGCGCTGCCATCAGTCATGCAGAAAACTACTCTAGTCCCTTATCCAATAGCCAGTCCTCCATCTTCAGAGACAGCAACTGATGTGGTGGATTCCTCTGCTGATGCATCACCTGTGGGCAAAGATGAGCCATCCTCAGTCACTATTTCCCACAACACTGAGGCATTTCCAGTCCAGTCCATATTAATGAGTTCAGAAACTGAACCCTCTTCTGACCACAGGGTTTTACAAATGCCTACAAGTATATATTCTGTAGAAATCACTGAATCAGATCCATATTTGACTCCTGTCTCTGCAGCTGTGCAGCCCCAAGGCCAGCAGCATCTTGATTGTAGGACTGATGATTCAATGGTAGTCAAAGAAAATATCCATGTTCTCACTGAAGAACCTCTAACCAGTCAAATTGAAACAAACATTCCTAATATTCAAAGCAGTTCATTCACAGAGGAAAATGTAGACAGAAATATATCTTCTATATCAGAGGAAAATTCTGCTTTTGCTGAGCTACCACTTGATGCCACTGTCCTAGCTGAATCTCAAACTGTGGATCTTCACAGTGTCTTGGACACAAGCGTGAAGTTAAATGAAGCGGAGCCAATGCATGTTGACACCATAATTTTAACACCTTCTCAGCTGGATAAGGTCATCCAAAGAGATTCCGTAGGCACTACTACTACCATTTCTTCATCCATTTCTCCATCCATTTCTCCATCCATTTCTCCATTTACAGCAAACAGCAATGACTTGATACACCAGCACAAACAAGTACCCACAGTTCAGACAAAAATGGCAGACTTAAGTACAAGTTTTTCAGCTGTCACACCCATCAAGGTTCAGAGCAAAGAAGAACCTGGGACCCACAGGAATACAGTGACTCAAAAAAGCATGTCCAGCAGTTACACAGAGAATTTTCAGGAAGGAGAACACACAAACCTGGCTACTCCAAAACTAGATTCCACATTAATTTTGCATAGTACTGATGCTCCTTATAAAACAGCAGAGGAGATAAAAGCTGCTTCTTCTACCAGTGAATTGACCACTGTGGCCACAACAACAACCCCCTATAGAAGGACCATGCCTTCAGCTATTACTCAGCATGCTAGAAAAAGGACTTACGGGAGAAGGAGGCTGAGGCCGAACAGAATCCGGCAAAGACCAAAGCCTTTCCCTCGTGTTGTTTTAACCACAGAGGCAATGCCTGTTGTTCCAAGGACACCTGAAGTTGAAGCTGTGACCAGAACTTCTTCTGCAAGTCTTGAAAGTCGTGATCTTAAAAACAATATCAAAATACACGCTAAGGAAAAGGAGCATACGGAATTCATTCCTTCATTAGTTACTGATCCAGTTGTCTTAGAGAAAATCACCAAAATCAGAGAGGTGGTCACAACTTCCTTCTTCAGGCCTACTGCTTCTCCATCTGAAGAAAAACGTGTGACACTCTCTTCTGTTTCTGAAACCTTGGCACTTCCAGTGACTGCACCTATCACTATTTTATCATCGTATGTTGTACATGACACAGTTCCCATGAGAGAGTTAAGTGCACCTCTGAGACCACAGCAAAGTAAAGTGCCAACATACCACTCATTAGACAATATATCAGAGGAGAAGGGCGTTAAAGCAGATTCTAAAACTATGGATAGAAATGCAGAACACCCAAGCACAACAACTTTTTCTGAGTATATGAACAGCTTGATACTATCTACAAAACAAGCATCTCAGGAAGAGCCTATCCTATTAGACTCAAAAGCCGCAGTTAATGAAACAACCTCAGGAACATTCCAGCTGGTATATCCCACTATGACTGACTTAAGTATTCCTTTTGGCACAGTGGAAGTTTTTCAGGACCTCTCAGTTTCAAAGGAGCCATGGAAGCCGGCAGTATCTTTAGAAACACCTGCAATAACTGAGTCAACTCAGCAGCAAGAGGTTATTACTTTGCCCTCCTCCTTCAGCACGACAGAAACTCAGACTTTTCCACTTAAAGAAACAAAGAAATCTGATGCTTCCCGGGTTGGGACAAAGCCATTTTCCTTGGATAAAGAGGAAGTTATGTCACATGTATTTCATCATGATACCACTTTGCAGACAACTGAAAAGCCTCAGACTACATCCCCTGCCTTTATTCCATTTATAAAACTTACCATTATTCCCTCTTCCATTTCAAGCACTTCAAGTCCTTCTCTTCATTCCACAACAGAGGAAAGTAATGTCTTCAATCAAGAAGCAAAACAAGTTGAAGCAGATGTTGATAAAATGGTGGTGAGCTCAAGATTTAATGTACACTCTACTGCTTCCTCTAGCCAAAACAGGATTAGCATACAGTTAAAAGAGGAGCAACTCAAAGAGTTGTATAGTAGCAAGTCAAACAACAGCTTACTGCTAAATCCAAACCTTCCCCTTCGACCTGCTGGAATGATACCAAGCCTAAACCAAAGACTGCCTGTTGTGCCTCCAAAGCGTGTTCCAGTAAGAGGTACAGTGAAGCCTCCATATATTGTAACACAAGGTTCATTTCGCTATTTTATAACACATCGGCCTCTTCACTACACAAATAAACCAGAGATAACGGCGTATGCAGCACATACCATCCAGGATAAAAAATCTTTGGCCTCTCAGAGAGAAACAACTACCCCAACACAAGCCTCTCCATTTCACAGAACAAATCCATCCATGGCAAGCAAGTTTGGTAATCCAGGTCAGAACGGATACATTATTAATTCAAAATTTTTTGGGAGTAATTATGTTCCAGATAACAGAGGCACAGCAGGGAAACTACCAAGTCAAGGGATCCCTTATTATCCCAGTTCCAGAATGCCATTCCTTTCCAACAGAACAATGATATTCCCTCACTTAAGTATGCATCCTAAACCACTGGTCCCTAGCCAACTAGTTCCAAAAGACACAAATGATAAGGTTGCACAGGTCTCCCCTACTAGGATTACAGTGCAGAAAGCTACAGCTCTTCCCCTGCCTTCAGTGCTGCATGCCACAACCACATCACCACCAGCAGTGATATTGAAGATTACACCTCCAGGCTTTCTTTCTCAGCGTACAAAACCACAGACATCCACGACAGTTCATCCTTTTAAAAATGTCCATCATCGTCATCAAAAGATTCCATCTATGCCTTATGTGGGAGGCGTAATGCCTCACAATTCATCTGGAATTCAGTCTTCCATTAATTTCAAGATGCACGGAGAAAGACCTAAGATTAGCACAAAAGGGTCTCAGAGCATATCCATCCTTGCTGAAACAGATGTTTTTATCCCTTGTGATGCACTAGGGGAACCCAAGCCTTTTATTACTTGGACAAAAGTCTCTACAGGTAAGACTGAGAAAACTGTGTTCTTCCACATGTTTTTTAAAGGGTATAAGTACTTGGGTTGTTGCGTAAACATGCAACATGATTGGAGGAATAGTCCAAAACACTGAAGAATAATTTCTGTCTTTTAATTATTATAGATAAAATGTGATTAGTTGCAACTAATCATTACAGCTAAAAATAACCTTGCAGTATTTATTGTAGTAAAAGAAAACCTCTAGCATTGTATAAGTTTCTTTTCTGAAGAGGGGATATCAGCCAACTCTATTCACAGCAGTTAGAATTTATGACAACACTAGTGAGTGTGAGCTTATTAACATTGCTGCCTTAGATATTGATGTGTGTGTCATCTCTATAAGCAAAAAGAAAAGATACATTATGTAAAGATTTAAGAAGACTCTTAAAGCATAAAGCCCTTAAAAAGTTCCACACTGTACATGCTTGTAAGCTAGTATGGTTCTGCAATGGAAACAAAGACTAATTTGAGCTATGGAGAGTGACAGAAGATGTCATGTGATCCAGTTGAAGTTGTAATTGATGTTAAGCAAATCTAAAACGTAAGACTTTTTCAATGCAACGATGTATGTCTTAAACCCATTGACTTTCCATATCTTTCTTTCCTCTCACCTTCCCAGGAGCTCTAATGACAGCCAACACCAGGTTACAAAGGTTTGAAGTCTGGAAAAATGGTACCCTTCTTATCCGAAATGTTCAACTTCAGGATCATGGACAGTATTTGTGCACAGCTCAGAACCTGCATGGCATAGATAAAATGATCATTGTGCTCACAGTTTTAGCTCACCAACCCAAAATTTTACTTTCCCGCTATCGAGATGTCACAGTCTACTTTGGAGAGACCATAGCAATGGACTGTCAGGCTAGTGGGACTCCAAGCCCACATATTTCGTGGATTTTCCCAGATAGAAAGATTTTGCAGACAGTCACCACAACAGAAAGCAGGATAATGCTTCATGAAAATCGAACTTTGTCTATAAAGCAAGCAACTTTTTCAGACCGAGGAGTTTACAAATGCATAGCAAGCAATGCTGCAGGAGCTGACAGCATTGCAGTGAGGCTGCACATTGCAGCCTTACCCCCCATCATCCAGCAGGACAAGCAAGAGAACATTTCCTTGCCTCTTGGTAGCAGTATTAACGTCCACTGCACTGCCAAAGCAGCACCTTCTCCCAGTATTCGCTGGGTGGTCTTTGATGGCACACAAATCCGACCTTCTCAGTTTGTCAATGGGAATTTATTTGTTTTTCCCAATGGAACTCTTTATATTCGCAATGTCTCCCCCAAGGACAGTGGGACCTATGAGTGCATTGCTGCTAACATGGTGGGAGCTGCCAGGAGAACAGTACAACTCCATGTGAAGAAACATGCGTCTAACGCTAAGATCACTGGGAGCTCTCCTCAGAGAACAGATGTAACCTATGGCAGCATCCTGCGTTTGGACTGTAGTGCTTCTGGTGACCCCTGGCCTCGGATATTATGGAGATTGCCTTCCAAAAGGATGATTGATTCCCTACACGGGTAAATTACTGTTTGAGGTGCTGCAGCTAAATTACATTTTAGATTTGGTTAGAGAAAAGACCATTCATATCTGTACAAGTTTCATTTGTGACTTTTGAATGAGGCCTCCAATCCTTAAGGAAGAATTTGAAATTACATCAAAAGATAGCTAAGTCATAACTTAGCATAATTTTGTTGAAAATAATAGTAGTCTTGAAAAGTCAGCTTCAGATGTTAAATATAAGCTGCCACTATTTGTCTTTTACAGCCACTTGTAAATGTAATTAAAAGTCCAATGGCAAAAGTTAAGATGCATAGCTTGTGTACTGTTTGTTCCCTTGTGCTTAGTCAGCATAGAGTTGCATAGGTGTCTGCTTTTCTCCAGGAGAAATGGGATCACTGATTTTTGTTTGTCTGTTGTACAAATCATACACAGTACACATAGGAGAAGGAAATCATGTTATAATTATTTAAGTAAGCCTGATCATTTTAACATTGTTTTATAAACAAACATTATCTTACAGTAAGGTCTGTGCAAACCCAGTTGCATATAAATGTCTAAAACAGTATCTTCGCCATTGTTTGCAATATCAACTAAAATATCACTTCTCCAAACCTTCAGTAACTCTCCTAAGACTTTGCTGAAAACGCAATTTCTGCTCTACAAATTACTCATTGCTCACAGATGAGAAATGTACTGAAATTAAAATGCGCAATTGTCAACAACTTAATAGCTGAATGTAGTCATAATTTTTTTCATAATAAAAAATCATTTAGGTAGCCTGTAGATAGCACCAAATCTAGAATTTATTTTATGCCTCATAGTGATAGCAGGAAAATACTGGGGTTTTTTTCCCCTCATAATCTTCATATGGGCAGCTTTTCAAATTTGAATGTTACAGAACACTACCTGCAGTCAGAAGAGTTAAAAATACCATCATTTGGTATTTCATGGTTGTTTAATGGTCAAAATCACTGTTAAGGCCATTGCATTGAACCAAATTGCTTGGTTACAAGTGAGTAGAATTATTTTTATTTTCCATTTGCTTTTTGGTGGTGGAATATTTTGGACATTTCAGACCATCTAATTATCTAACAATAGCAATGCCCTTCTCCTTTTTTCAGTATTGTTGAATTGTTGCATTTTTTTTCCCCAGATTTCATTAAATAATTAATGCCTAAAATGTGGTTTTGCAGCTCATGTTCTGTTTTTTTGTTTTCTTTCAGTACCTTGGAGACTAGAATCAAAGTATTCAGCAATGGGACTTTGGTTGTCCATTCAGTTACAGATAAAGATGCAGGAGACTATTTGTGTGTGGCCCGCAATAAGATAGGAGATGACTATGTGGTCCTCAAAGTGAATGTGATGATGAAACCAGCAAAAATAGAACACAAAAGTGAGAATAACCACAAGGTCAAGTACGGAGGTGACCTGAAAGTTGACTGTGTAGCCACAGGTCTGCCAAATCCAGAGATCTCCTGGGGTCTCCCAGATGGCAGCATGGTCAATACCTTCATGCAGTCAGATGACAGCGGCAGCCGGACAAAGCGATATGTGGTATTCAATAATGGAACCCTGTATTTCAATGACGTTGGACTGAGAGAGGAAGGGGACTACACCTGCTATGCTGAGAACCAGATTGGGAAGGATGAGATGAAAGTGCGAGTCAAAGTAGTGGCCGAGCCTGCAACCATCAGGAACAAAACATATGTTGTTATTAATGTACCCTATGGTGATGTTGTCACGGTAGCATGTGAAGCCAAAGGAGAGCCTACTCCCAAAGTGACCTGGCTCTCCCCAACCAACCGGCCCATTCCTGCCCTTTCTGAAAAATACCAGATATATAGGGATGGCACCCTCCTCATCCAAAAAGCTCAAAGATCTGACAGTGGTAACTATACTTGCATGGTGCGGAACAGCGCTGGAGAAGATCGGAAAATCATCTGGATCCAGGTTAATGTTCAGCCTCCCAGAATCAATGGTCATGTCAGTGCAATAACATCTGTGAGGGAGACAGCCATCAGGGACAGCCGGAAACTTATTGACTGCAAAGCTGAAGGTGTACCTGCTCCACGGGTCTTATGGGCTTTTCCCGAAGGAGTAATTCTGCCAGCTCCCTACTATGGGAACAGGATCACTGTGCATCGCAATGGGACACTGGACATCAGAGGGGTGAGGCAGACAGATGCAGTGCAGCTCATATGCATTGGACGAAATGAAGGAGGGGAAGCAAGACTGATTGTGCAGCTCCTCATCACCGACCATTTGGAGAAACCCTCCTTCAGAGACCCTGTGAATGAAAGGATCACTGCCATTGCTGGACACAGCATCAACCTGAACTGTTCAGTTCAGGGGAAACCCAAGCCCAGCACAAGCTGGATCCTTCCCAATGGCACAGAAGTGCTGAGTGGCAGCCGTCTGCACAGATTTTACCATAAGAGGGATGGGATCTTACACATCAGCAGCCTCTCCTCTGGAGATGCTGGGACTTACCGCTGTACAGCCAGAAACCCGGGAGGTTATGTGGAACGAGTAGTCTTCCTGAAGGTGGGACTCAGGCCAGAAATCAGCAATCAGTACAACAACCTGGTGAGCATCATCAATGGAGAAACCCTGCAGCTCCATTGTGTCACCCAGCCAAATCAGCAGCCACAGATTTCCTGGACGCTGCCCAATGGGATGGTTCTGGATGCCCCCCAAGCTGTGGGTCGCTTTTCCCTGCTTGAGAATGGCTCTCTGACAGTGCGTGAGGCTTCTGTGTTTGACAGGGGCACTTACCTGTGCAAGGTGTCCACAGAGTATGGCACTTCTGTTATGAATGTGCCTGTCATTGTGATAGCCTATCCTCCCCGGATCACCAGCGAGCCAGCACCTGTCATTTATGCGAGGCCTGGAAATTCAGTAAAACTGAACTGCATGGCCATTGGGATTCCTAAAGCAGAAATAACATGGGAGCTTCCAGACAAATCACATCTGACGACAGGAGCTCAGTCCCGTCTGTATGGAAACAAATTCCTACACCCTCAGGGGTCGTTAGTCATCCAGCAGTCTACTCAAAGGGATGCGGGCTTCTATAAATGCACTGCTAAAAATATATTAGGCAGTGATTCGAAAACAACCTACATACACATATTCTAACACTAAAACAAGTTCCTCTGGCTGAATACTAGTGTTCAGGTCACTGCCAAGCAAGTGCAACAAGGAAAGTACTGCTTGCAACAAAGCCAGGAAGGCTGAGGGCAGAAAAACCAGGAATTTTCATGGAAAGTGCATTGTGTTTGTACTCAATGTGGTAGCAAGTCCCTGGAATAAAAGGAGGCAGCAGACATGCTGAAACTGAGGAGACTAATATATTGGAAAAGGTCTTTAAATTGTTAAGACGGAGAAGAGTGTTTTTTTCATGCTATTCGATAGGATCTGAGACCTAAAGTACTCTATTCTTGTCAGTAGTCCAAAGCTATTTCTTTTTCTAACAAGCACCTTAAAAGTACCAAAGAAGTATTAACTGTTAATAAATGAGCTGCAGTGATAGAAGTGCTTTAGTAAAACATAATTTTCTTTATACCCTGCAGCGATTCTACATAATCTAGCCTTATACAATATGATTACTAACCTTTCTGTTCATTCTTCTATCAGCTTTTCAAAATCAAAGACTGTCTTAGGAAGTAAGAGTGATCTATTTTAATAAAAATAAATGCAGACATTAGTTACATATGAACATAAGAACAAACCTTGCCCAGCTACTAAGGATGCTACAATCAAATCATTCATTATATAATTTTATATATATATTTTTAAATCCGACTATGAGACTAGAAAGAGTAACAATGAACTTGGTCTCATTTTATAAATTATTGGTCTTTACAAGACTCCGATACATTACAGTGTTTTATAATATTAAGGTCAATATACTGTACATTTTATAATAAAAAATGTTTTCCAAAAAAGGTATTCACTGTGGTTTTCATTTTGTTCTGTGAAAACAGGGAACTCCAAACAGTAAGAGTATGAAGTTCAGTCAAAAAACAGAAGTCATGCAGTGTTATACATACTCTTTTTTTTTTTTCTATACGTGACTTCCTAATAAAAAACTTAACACTCCTGTTATGCATTTTTCAGGATATATTTACAATTTCAATACTTTTTCTGCAATCAAGGATGATTTATTGGATAATGTACATAATTTTAAGAAGATTTATCAGTTATGCATAGAAATAATTGCTACAAGATGCTGAATATGCCGTGTTTTAACAAACGACTCCAACTGGAATTTTGCAAATGTTAACTCAACCTAAAAAGATATGGGTTCAGAAGACATTACCAATTCCTAAAGTTCTGATTGTTCATAGAACTTATTCTAATGCTTTAGAATATAACTGCAATAAAAGGTTTATTTTCTCTATTGAACAAAACATGGCAGAAAGCAATGTAAAGTGTTCTTCTAATACATACATGTGTTAAAAACAGTTAAACAAAGATTTTCTCAGCCCACAAATCTGCCCACTGTAGGAAAGTTGTGAGCTGCTGCAAAATTCATATTTACCATCATAATAAACAGAACTAAAATACTACAGGTGAAAAGTATTTGATTTGAACAAGAATGTTGAATTAAATGACAAGGACATTGCTGAAGATACAAGGGGCAAAATTTATGTTATAGGGTATTTCATAAAACTAATTTTATAAAAAGTCAGTAAAGGCTAAACTGTTGTTTGTACACAAGCATTTATTAAAGTTACAGTTATGTTCCTGGCCTAATTAAATAACAATTATGTCTTAGTTTCTCTCTTATTTTCTAAATGCTTGGGCCCTGAATCAGAAAATCAGTGCTCAGGATGAAGCATGTGCCTAAATATCCTGCAGGGATGTAGTTGGTTATGACAGTAGTTAATAAGGAAGGAATAGTCAAGGTTTTTAACTAGATTGCTCACGTGGTCTTTCCTAATCTATTTTCCTTGAACATGTCATAGATTATATATGCCTTTAGTTCCTTTAATTAATTTTAGCACTTTTTTATTTTATAGTGGTTCTTGGAAAATGGTAATAAAATTTTTAATAATAATACATCTTTTAAAAGAGTCTGAAGCCAGCATTTCAGCATTGGAGTAGGAGTCAAGCCCTTTTGTAAATTTGTCTGTCTGGCCTTCAGCTATGGGAATTAAGATTTATGCTTGGATACTGAATTCTATATATTTAAAATTAAGCAGAATTAATATGTTAAGGGAAGAAACTAGAATAGAAAAATGAGGCATTAGATATGTTGAGAGCAAACAAAGCATCTGATCATGGTTTATTCGTCAGTCCGAAGTTTCCACTGCTGCCCATGGAAACTTGCAAAATTTTCTCAGAGCTGGATTTACCTTTTTTATGTATTATCATTTCTGTGATGTTTGCCTGTACCCCTTTTGTGAAAGCATACTCCCAATGAGAGGCCTATTAATTATAATTTTCTTCCAAAATAAATGTAACTGCAGCTTAACAAATATTATATGGACACTTTTTACACTAAAGCAGTTTTTGGCCATATGTTTTGTCTGTCATATTCTTTCTTTGCTGAGATACCAGTTGTTCAAGATACTAATCTTGAGTTCCTTTTGTAGAAATAAAGAAGTTCACAGGGGAACCAAGTCTGTTCCAGGACTTCTATTCTTGGATCTAATTTCTGGATTTTCTGTCCTGAATCTACATGTCACTCCATGTGGTGAGCCATCCATCGAATGAAGGCACTTGTAGGACATTGAATTTAATTCATAACTTCTTCCTTTATTTCCATTTAATTATCTGCAAGCTACGTTGAATAAATCAATGACAAATTTACATTCCTTCAAGGACTTCATTAATTGTCATTTTTTTCAGAAGTCTTCATTTGTTTTTCAAGCCATGCATTCAAAGAGAATGGAGCTTGTTCCTATTCTGATTTTGAAAAGTGCTGGGAATCATAGAAGAGTTAGGGTTGGAAAGGACCTTAAGATCATCTAGTTCCAACCTCCCTGCCATGGGCAGAAACACCTCACACTAAACCATGTCACCCAAGGCTCTGCGCAACCTGGCCTTGAACACCACCAGGGATAGAGCATTCACAGCTTCCCTGGACAGCTCATTCCAGTGCCTCACCACCCTCACAGTAAAGAACTTTCTCCTTATATCC
>WYDI02017970.1:2706-20594 GCA_009867235.2 Psittacus erithacus | reverse complement strand
TCACAGGGAAGAGCTTCTGCCTAAGAGCTCATCTCAGTCTCCCCTCTGGCAGGTTAAAGCCATTCCCCTTGGCCTATTACTTACTAAGCTCAGTGCTTTTCCTCACCAGGATCATACAGTCTGGGAGCTCTGCTGATTCGCCCTCGCACGGGAGGGCTGCAGGGGGACCCAGAATTGCTGTGAACTTTGGAAGCAAAGGCTGATTTCCACTGCTGCTGCCTGGGAAGCTGTGTAAGCACCGCACAATTCCTGATCTTCCCCCTCCTCTCCACTTAAAGGGATGATCAGAAACCATGAGCCCGCCAGCCCACTGCCTGCCCAGTTCAGGGAGAATTTGTCCTCCCCATTTCTTGTCCTGGTTTTCACGCTTCTCCCTGCTCCGCTCTCCCAGCTGCAGAGACACAGAAATCCATCAAAGTCCTGGGGCTTTGGCAAGCAATCATCTGTCAGAGAAAGCAATTTCCCAACACAAGCGTGGGATAATTCAAAGAAAGAGAGCCCATGGGCTGTATTGTCAGGTAAGGGTCATTTCCAAGTGTATTTCTGTTCTCTACTTCTTTTCTGCCCAGCTCTGGTAAGAACAGTATTATGAGCTTTGCAGAAAGAGCCCAGCATGGTAAATGAGGTGAGAAACAAACTCCCTCTTCTTATCAAAGCATTAAATCACCGTTGGGAAAGTCATCTATTAAACAGCAGCTCCTGGAGTGCTTTTTCCTGGTGAATTGCTGAAGATGTACAGGAGAGCAAAGTGACATTTCCTCTGGCTGTTGGCATTTCATGCTGTAGGTGCAGCAAGAAGCTCTGTGCCCAGAGCAGCCTGGCTGTCCTTGTCTGGCAAGGCTGGAGAGCTGACCTGTGGGACGGAGTGCAGTGCATTGTGCTTGGAAGCAAAGGCTGCAGGATGCGTGGATGGATCCCACACTGCTCCTCTGCTCCCAGCAAAGGGACATTCAGTCTACGTGTAGGGACAGTGGATAAATAAATGCTCATGGAAAGGCCAGGTTGGACGGGGCCTTAAGCAGCCTGAGAAATGGAAGGTGTCCCTGGCCATGGCAGAGCATTGGAACTAGATGGTCTTTGAGGTCCCTTCCGACACAAACCAGTCTGTGATTCTATGAGATGATTCTACGAAAGGGAAATCATGTGAAGAGATGAGAAAGTCTGGGATGATGCCTGGGCTGGGTCTGTGACAGGGCTGGGTGAGGACTTTATCCCTCAGCTTCATGTGAGACAGCATGTGCAGAGCAAAGCTGCAGGTGAAGAGTCCTCACTAGAGACATAACAACCTGTTTGTTTAGCTGCAGGATGACATGAAAGCAGGCAGCTTCCCAAAGGGTCTTTATATTTAACTCTGTACATATGAACAGATATGATATGTACGTATAAAGATAAAGAAGCACACTTTATTTCTGTTCAGCAGGTACTTGCAGTTATCAGAACCATCAGCACAATTTATTTCAGTTTTTTCATAGAAAAGAATGAGCTCAGAGTTGCATGAAGGATGCACGGAGCAGTCATTTGGTACAACAAAGAATCAGCTTCCCAAATGAGAAATCTCCCTCTTGTGTCATAAAAAAAGACATTTCTGTATTACCTTTGGAAAAGTGATGGCTGTTAAATCTTACATGATGTAACATCAGCCTTTCTGAAGTGCTGAGAAAGCCAATTCAAAGGGAGCTGAGTGCCAAGGAATGAAAGGGGAACACTTGGCAATTGAAATTGCAAATTGCCTGATTGGAAAGAGAGGTTTCCAAACACCCTTTGAGCAGGAGCTGCTGCTTAGCTGTTCCAATGTGCTCACTCCAGCACTCCGAATCCTCCATTGAAAGGCAGAACACTGAGAGATGTGAGTGGTGATAGCCCAGCTTCAAAGGCAGGGAAACCTTGGCTGAGGGTTGCTTTCCTGCTGAGGGAGTGTCTTCTTACAAGGCTGTAAAGGAGGCTGGGAAAAGCACTAAGATGTCCCATGAGGGTTTTATAATGACATTTGAACTAATGACAGCCGCTATGGCAGCACAGAGTGGGCACTCCTGGCCTGATGCTCCGGATGGCTGGTCCATGATCCTGGTGATGCCGATCTGGCAGCACTTGGGCTGGGACCTTCTTCCATGAGTAGCCACCAGCCACAGCTGAGGATTGAGGGCCTGGATCCAGGGCTCCCACAGCCCCTCATTCCTTCCTGAGTGAGCCATTGCTGGTCAGAGGACACTCTGGCACTGAGGGAAGCCTTGTGCTGGTAATTCAGGCTCCACAGGGCTCCCAAGGGAGGCTGTTTACTCAAGGGATAATGCCGAAAGGATTTTCCCTTTAATGTGTGCTTACTTTGGAAGACCGAAGCTTTGCTTGCTTATAGACCATCTATTTTTGTGAAATGCTTCATTCCTGTTTCCCTTGGGTATACTTGGATTTTTCTCAATAAGCAACAAAATTAAAGAAGTAGTTTATAGCATCTTTTCAGCGTTCACTTGTTTAAAGGCAAACACGACCCAAACCCTTACAATCAAGGGTGCATTTTTAAAAGCAAGGCAAGGCAATAACTTCTACTTTAAAAAGTCTGACAAGTTTTATGATGCTGTTTTACATGGCTCCAGAGTTTCAGGAGAGAAGAAAAAGAGCACTCAGTCAAAACTAGAATGTATTTTTATAGCAGCAAAATTTCTAGAACGAGACTATAGATCTTCTGCTAATGTGGGGAACCTTCAGAAACATCCCCCAACCCCCCATGCCAGCACAGGCAACTGTCACATAATGTTTAAAGAGAAGTCCATAACTCCCAGGGAGGCAGGGCTGGCTCTTTTCCTAGATGGATTCTTGCTCCCGCAGCATCACAAAGATGTGCTTCTTCCTAATTGTTTGTATTTGTGATTTCTCTCTCTTGCCTGTGATGCTGCAGGAGAATCTCCTCTCTCCTACTGTTGTGTTCCCTCCCCTTTGGTGCTGCAAGCTTTTTGGGTTGTTAACATCCTCCAGCCTGATGTGAGGCTGCATCACTTGGGCTAAGGGTGGCTGTACCCATGTCCTGCTCCCTCCTTTGGGTCTGTAGAGCCATGAGCTCCCACCTGGCCCCACAGGACCCGCAACTCATACAGGCTGCTTGCCCTTATCTTCAATTCATGTCACATACTGGAAACAGATACAGGCAAGCCAGAACCACCTGCATGTACCTGTGCTTATCATGACATATATGGGACGTGTCATGACTTGTGGAGCTTCTCTGTGGTTTCAAGACCTGAAAACCCACCTGCTCCTTCTGTGCAGCTGATTTATTCCCCCTCATTGCAGACCATTGGGCAACTGAATAGATTTTTTTTCGGCTCGGGTATATGGGCTCTGCTAAGAAATGTTTTTCTCTTATCTGTGCTAATCTGCTGGGTTCCAGGGCTGCAGATGTTTAGTTCACCCTCTCTGGGACCACCTGGGATGTTGAGGACTTTCTGTCCCCTTGGATGTTTGCTCTTCAGCTGCGCTGGGTCCACCAACGTCCTCATCCAGCCCTAGAACAGAGAAGTTTTTGGTGCCAGATGTTCCCTGATGTAACTCATGCATCTGTGACCTTTACATGCCCGATTCGTCGCTGGTCAATTGTCAGCCTCATGCAAAGCTCTTTCCACACAAAGGTCTCCTTTCTTCTGTGTTTCCAGGCTTGGGCAGTGACAGGAACATTGGCAGGAGCAGCAGCAGGGAAGAAGTGATGCGCTGGCAGACGTTCCCGGGCAGATCCCCTGGGTCAGCCTAGGAACATCAACCCTTCCCGGCTGCTTTGAGGCCCTAGATCTGTTCTGCGGTACTTGCAGCCCGCTCCAGCGCGGCCCTTTCCCCGCTGTGCAGCGAGCGCGGCGGGCACGGGGGGGAGCTGCAGCCTCACCGGCCGGGACGCCGTTCCCATAGCACCCGTGATTCCCGAAGCTGGGATTCCCAGCCTGCCCGATTGCCCCAAGGCTGCAGGCACCCACCGTGCCCCGTCCCCGCAGCTTTGGACTGCCTTGCCTGCACTTCAAAAGTTGCACTATTTATCAAGGCTGAGAAATAACGCGCAGAGAACCCTGTCTTGATAAAGCCACCTTCCGAACATACTAAACAGGAGACTGCCATGGTCAGAGGCGAGGTTTATGGCTGGCATAAAGTGATGCTACTTTTTGGTGAGGATGCAGAAATTTCTGCTCTGGTTCCTGCTGGCTCCACATGTCACCATCCGGTGGTGCAAGTCCTGTGATCCCCCTAGTCAGGCTCTAAAAAGAGGGAAAGGCCATGGAAACCTGTGTTCAGCTCTTTGGAACTGAGCACGTTAGCAATGCTGAGCACACCTCTCCGGAAGGTCATGAGTGGAAAGATTTGCCACGTTGTCTACAGAAGGGGTTAGTTCTCATTCTAGGTGCCACACTGGGGAACCAGTCTGGTGCTACAGACTGGAGCAGCAGCTCCACAGCCAAAAACCCCACTGCTCACCCCAGCAGCAGCCAGATCCGCTTTGGCTGAGGCACCCATGGGCAATGCTTCCTCCAGTAACAGCCTCCAGCAGCACCTGGGCTCTTTCCTCAGCTGACAGGTAACAAATCTAAGCACCCTGGGCTTTGGACGGTGCCTGCGCTCGGGAGGGTCACCAAAGGGAAGCTGTGACCCACACATGTAATGCGCCTGCACCGCTGGCAAGCCCGGGCGAGTCACGCCGCGAAGCAGGACATACTGCAGCGCTCCTGCTCCGCGAACAGCGGCGTTACAGCGCACCGTGGGGCAGACCTTAAGTCCTGGCAGTGAGGCCAATGTCGGGCCGGGCCGCCTGACCGGAGCAGGCCCAGCAGCCGTAAGGAGAGCGGGGCTCAGAGCCTATGTGAGAGGAGAGATTCCTCCAGCCCGGCCTCTGCTGGCGGAGGGGCACGGCACGGTACGGAGGGGCACGGCGGGGCGGGGCACGGCGCCTCTCCCGGCTCCGCCGCAGCTCCCGCCCACCGAGGCTGCTGCCGACGGCCGCCGCCACAGGGCGCGCCCCGGAGCCACCGCCCAAGCCCCGCCCGCGGCGGAAGTGACGCGCCAATCACGGCCGCCCGCTCGCTCCGCCGCCGCGAACAAAAGGGATTTTCAGCCGCTGCCCCGCCCCCTCGCCCCGGTTCCGCCGTCTGATTGGCTGCGGCTGCCGCCGCCGGCCGGACCACGCCCCCACCCCGCCTCCCGGGCGGCGGATTGGCCCGCGGGCGCGCCCGGCGGCGCCTCTGATTGGTGGCTGCGCCGTCCATCAGCAGGCGGGCGGGAAGGGGTGGGGCGGCTGGATGGGGAGCGGAGCGGCGCGGTAGTGGCGGCGGCGCGGGGCCAGGTCGGTGGCGGGGGGCGGTTGGGTGGTCCGCAGGGTCCCGCTCCGTGCGGCCGCGCCGGGCACGGCATGGCCTGGCCTGGCGCTGCCTCTGCTCCTGCGCCGGTGGGTGGGCTGCGGCAGGTGCGGGGCGGCCCTGCTAGCGGGGGCTGTGAGGGGCGGTGGCGGGGCCGAGCCGAGCCCTGCTGCGGGCGGGGGGGGCCGCGGCCGGGGCCTGGGCGGCGGGAGCTGTGGGGGCGTGGGGGGTACCGGGGTTGCGGAGGCCGGGCGCACGTAGGGACTGGGGAGGAGGGCGTTACCCGGAGCTTGGCGTCGCCGCTGCCCGGGACCGGGCCCGGCCGGGTGGGCTCCGGCGAGGGGGAGTGAAGCGCGGGGTCGGTTGATGTCCCCGAGTCCGCCCCGGGGCCCGTGGCCTCACCCCGCGGCGGTCCCCGGCGTGAAGGAGGCCAGGGGGACGCGCCGAGCTCCGGTGTGGCGTTTGTCTTTGTTCGCTGCGGTCGTACCCGTCGCGGCTCGGGAGGCACCGGCCCTGCAGTGACCCCTGACACCCCAGCCCGGGACTGCGGGTGCAGGTGCCTGGGTCTGGAGGGCGCGGGGAGCCGGTACCGGCCAGCGGTTTCCCTCCGCCGCGACCGGGGGAGCCCGGTGACCCGATGTGACCCGGAGCGTCTGCCCCGTCCCGGGCGCTGACCGGCTCTTGGGGTCGGGGGCCGCGGTGGTAGCTTTACTCCAGTCGCAAGGGGCTGCAGTGCTTGTCCTGGGGCGCCAGTAGCCCTTGCGATGGGAATTTTATGTCTTTGTACCATGCGGAGTAGCACTTAAATAAATAACGAAGAGGGGAGGATTTTGGGGGGTAGATGTCTCTTCTCCTTTCAGCTCCAAGACAGAGGCGGGGAATTTAAACGCTGCTCGCGTTACCCCAATTCTCTGCAGTTCTGATGCAACGCCAGGGAGCATTGTGGATGTGCAATTATAAAGTGTGTGTTAGATTCTTTATTATACAAACAGAATGTGTAATTACCTTAACGACTCAAACATTGCTATAGGTGCAGCAGCGCTTTTAAAAACTTGTCTATCAGGAGCTTTCAAACTAGTCATTTAGGCTCTCTTATGAATGTGATTATGTGACTGCCCATGCAGGCTCCTGGAAAATATCAGTTCCTCTTTAGGGGCAGGAAAAAAGTAAATGAAGCTGATTCAGGATTATAGACATAGAGGCATTGTTGCACTAGTGTAGCTGGAACTGTGGCTTGTGAAAGGAAAGGAAATACCCTCCCTCTGCGGAAAAGGGAACGACAAGCTGCGTTCTTCATGATATTTTAATAAAAGTAGAAGAGTTTTGAGCCAAGAGCTTGCAGAGTATCTTGAAGCTTCCTCTTGACAGCCCCTCTGTGCTCTGGCTGCAGTTTGGTTGCTGCACAGCAGCTCAAACCTTTGCTGAAGGCAGTGTGTGAAGTTCTCTTGCGCTGACAACATTGGTTGACTTGGTTCGTGCTCATGAGCCTGAGCGAGATGGAACCTCTCATGGTTTCATCATCATCATAGCGTGATTCAGTTGCATGGAGGAGCTGCTGTTGGAGCTTATCGCTTGTTCTTGAAGTGGCACATGCCAGAGGTAACTTACCCTGGTTTGTTAGCTGGTGTGGTGGTGCGTGTGCTTAAACTGGTCTTGATATTTATGTTCAGTTAAATACTGGGAAATAACTTTCTAAAAGAACAGTTTCGTCTGTTTCAAGGGTAGGGATGGGTCTGCCGAGGAGACTCTTTAATGCTCCATAGCGTAGCTGAAAGGAGCCTTTAGGCAAGCAGTAAGTAATTATCTTTGTTTATTCTCTGAACTTTTGCTTATTGTACAAAAATGGTGGCATATCTCAGACTTGGGGAAAATATTTATACCATCAGACTTAAATAATGAGGTCCTTGCGGTTTGTGAGCTGTGTGGTGGGACTCATCAGCATATCGTGCTGGTTGTAAAGGGGTTATATGCCCTGGGTGTTTCTGGGTCTTGTTTCTAATGCTGTGAAACTCTATCCTTTGCTTAAAGATTTGGAAATCATGGGTCAGGTTCCCCAGCCCATGAGTAGAAGTCAGTTTGGCAGAACGGGACTGCTTGCGAGGGGAGAACTGGGTAATTGAATAAGGTTGGTGTGATCTTTCATTAAAAGTAGGACAAGGGAAGGCACAGCAACGTGTAAGTGGGAAGCAGCCTTGGAAAGGTCAGCTCAGGAGCCTGTGACGCTGGAGGGCTGGGGAAGGATTCAGATTTGGATAGGGGAGGAGGAACTCAAATACGTGCTCATTAGCGCTTTGATCCAGAGAGGCTTCTTGTTCTGGTAAAATGAAGAGCTTTTTTCCACTTCTCAGCTCCTAAGTATGGAGTCGCGCTTGAAAGGGAGCACCTGGGATTGTCACAGGTACCTGCCCTGTGTGCTCCAAGGCTTTAAGAAGTTCCCTGTAAATCAGTGCAGGATGCAAGTGCAATTTAGGGGTGGTTTTGTGGGGCTGTGACTTTATTTGTAGCATTTGCTGCTGTTGCCTCAGCAGCACAGGATAACTTATGCGAACAGAGCAGTTCAAGGTCAGGTTGCATATAAGGAAGCTGAGGTTGTACCGCTTATATACCTTTAATGTTACCTGTTGTTGTTGTATAAATGATTACTGTGCAAACTGGCTCCTGCTCTTTATTTCTGTATTTTTGCCCATATACTTTAAGAACAGGGCTTGTTTATGTTATTAAGCTGATTAAAGACTATAGCCATAGAGGCATGGTAAAAATAGTATGGCTTATTTCTATAACATGGTGAAGACAAGTCACAATCAGAGTATTTAGAATGCAGAATAGAAACGATTACTGCCCAACCTAATAGCTTTAAAAGCCCAAACTGCAGTTGATAGCTGTCCTCACTGTGTGCTGTCTGGTAGCTAAGGGAGAGATGCAGCTGCACGTTTCCATGCTATCTCTTTGTAAGAGAAAAGCACAGACGTGGTCACATTGAAAGTCCACTTTCAAAGTTTACTGCCTGGAGCAGTGTAGATAGATGATGCATTTTGTTCTAAGATCCCCAAAAAACTTCTCCTTTTTAGTTCAGGTTTACAATGTCACAAAACTAACATAACTTGATGAGTATCTGGCAAAAAAATGCTGTTATTTCCCATCATTTAGTCTGAGCACCTGTGGATTTAGTCTGAGCAAGGACTGAGGTGGTTTTGAAATGACGTTGTGCATCTTCTGAGCACACAGTCAGATGTTCTAGGTTTAGAACCTGCCCAGGGAAGTGATGCAGCTTGGACTTAACATACCAACATAAGCATGGTAAATGTCAAAGGCTAAAACCTGTACCCTGCACTGCTGCTCATTTATGTTTTGGCATTCATCTGCTGCTTCTGTTGCACTCTCTCCCTTTTTGTAGAAGATGAACAGGGTGTAAGTCACGCTCCTTCCATGCTATCTTGGCTAGCCAAGCTCCCTGTGGAGCTTCCTCCTTCCTGTCACTACCAAAAAGCCCCTCTCTAGGTTTCTTTTAGCTGCTTTAGGCGCTGGAACTGCTCTAAGGTCCCCCCGAGCCTTCTCCTGGCTGACCCAGCCCAGCTCTCTCAGCCTGGCTCCAGAGCAGAGCTGCTCCAGCCCTTGCAGCATGTCCGTGACCTCCTCTGGGCTCACTTCAACAGGTCCACATCCTGCTTATGTTGTTGCTCCAGAGATGGATGCAGAACTGCAGGAAGGGATATGAACAGGTTTTCCGAACACTCTGTTCATGTATTTTCCTCTTGAGCATACATTAATGGCTGTGCAGTGGGGGCTGTAAATGCAATGCTGACAGATCCACAGTGTCCAGTGAAATCTGTTTTGGAACAGCTGTAATACCCCAGACAGTCATGGTCACTTCCACTGAAGTTCCCTTGAGCAGCTAATGCCAATGGTAGGATGAGCCCTAAAAGTCTGTAAGAAAACCTTACTGCTGTGTGGAATTTAATGTGAAACACTGCGTGAAGCAAGAATGTGATTACATGATGAAAACCCTGCCCACTTAGCAGAGTAGGTACACAGTAGATTTCTCATTTCTCTGGCTGTGTTAAGGCTGCCTACTCCTCTGTCAGCAGAACTTTCCATTCCCAGCAACTGGAAAACTGCTTTGGCATAAACAAGACAGAACTTGCATTTGTGCGTAATTCTCCAAGGCACAGTTATGCAAATCAGTTGTATAGTAGCAGTGACTTCAGAAAAATTAGAGTTCAGCTGAATGCTTTAGCTGGATAGACTTCTCCATTAAAGGTTAAGTTAACCCTTTATCACTTGCTGGTGGAGTTTGGTGTCTCTGAGTAGCTTCATGCTGTAGTATTTTCTGATTGATACAAGGAATGGCAAAAGCTGGATGTGACTGGACTGAAAAAAGTGTAACTGATTATTGTGCAAAGCACAAGACTGTCAACAGCTATATTTGCATCAGAGACAAGGATTTAGTCTTTGAAAATACTTCCTTTGTTAAAATAATGTTAAAATAAAAAGGCTTATTATCAGTGTTCAGTGTATCAGCACAGATGCAGGGAAAAAATAAGCTTTTTGTATGTACAGTGCAGGTGATGGATCTTTGTTCTGATGTGGACAGTAAAACTATATTTAATAAATTATGGCAATATTGAAAGAATAGTAATTAAGTGTGTGTTTTTTCTGTGGCATTGATTTTTGCAAAGTGGTCTGGGCCTGTTCCATTCCTAATGGCATTCCTAGGAAGTGCATTGTAGCACTGAAATGTTAACATTGCCATTAAGTTTGTGTAGGTGGCCAAGTTTAGGCTGCATTCATCACAGCTCCTCAGTCACATTTCAGTGATGTTTGCAGCTGTGGGATCCAGATGTATAGTCTACAGTAGTATGGCTTTTAAATATCTGTGGTTTTCCCTCCCATGTTAACTTTTGCTACTTCTTGGTGAATATTACACTGTCGTGTTAGCCCGTACACTCTGCCTACACCATCTGGGTGTGCATGTGTTCAGGACCCCTTGGGAAAAGGGGAAAAATGCATCTTCTACTACTGGTTTTGGAAACTGCTTTTGGAAGCTGAAGAGAAAATGGTTGCCTTGTGTATTGTCCCCTTTCCCCCCAGTGCAATCTGCATCTGAAAAAAGGGGAAGCTGAAGTTAAATGGAGATGATGTGCCATAGCGTAGAATACTGATTTCTGTGTACAAAGAAATACCAAATAAACTGTGTTCCCTTTATTTCAGGTTTTCAGGATGAATCTGGAAAAACTCAGCAAACCAGAACTACTGACACTGTTTAGCATTCTTGAGGGAGAATTGGAAGCAAGAGATCTTGTCATAGAAGCCTTAAAGGTATGTTTTAAGCACCGTGATAAGAGATAGAAATGACAACACTACTGCTACAGGTTCTGTAGAGTGCTTGGATCCAAGGTGAAGTTCAAAGGCAAAGATATATTACTGGTTCAGAGTCCCATGCTGCATATTGGTCTATGTCTTGGAATTCATTATTGGAAGCTGGCTACAAGAAGCATTTCAGTGTTGAAATACAGCATTATGCGTGTGCTTTCATCCTTCCTGATAAAGAACCAAGTGTTTCTGTGATTGTGAGAAATGTAAGAGCCCCGTCAGACTTTCTCTGATGGTTTTGTTTTCCTTTAGTAAGGAGGGCATCTTAAAACAGGAGCTCCTCTTGCCTGATTCCAAATACAACCACCTTTAGGTGGGTGGAGGGAGATTCTCCTCCGGAACAGTTAGGATGCTTATGTACTTATTGTTAACTGGTTTCGCATTTAGGCAATCTTTTTCTTTTGGAGGACTGTCCTCGCCATCTCAAAGCTATTGGCTATTGATGGTGTGGAAGGCTCAGCTCCTCTCTTGCAAAGTTCTCTTCCGTCCTGGGATTAGTCTTCTAATTCTGTGTGGTCAGAACATGCTAGCAAAACAAGCATCACTTTCATATCGCAGTGTGAAATGCATGTAGTGGAGCAGAGAGATGGGAAGGAGTGCAGCAGCTCCATTCCAATGGCTTGGTATTGTGTACCTTCCAGTAGCATAAAGCAGTTCTCTTTCCTCTTGAAATTCAACCTGCAGTTCCCCCTTGCATGAGGAGACTAATGTCATTAGAATACCCTTTGACATAATTTGTCAAGTGCTCATAACTGAGAAGAAATTAAATGAAATTGTAACCTATGCTTGATAATTATGCAATATAAAATACCAAGCTAATCAAAGGTTAGTGCTGTATTCCCTTTCTTCTGGAAGAGACATGCTGTAGAGTTTCACCTGAAGAATGTGAGGAAAGCTGAAGGTAGTAGGAAAGGGCAGTAAAAGCTGGCTCATGGCCTTGCTGTGCTTTTCTTTTTGTTTACTGATAGTAACTGTGGTAACAGTTTTACAAGTGCTTTACTGGCTGGAATAGTTCTATTGTGTGTGACTATAATTAAAGGAAAACACACTTCACTGATGTGTTTACTCACATTTTGATACATATAAAAATGCAGCCCTGAAGAAAAAGCTTTCTGAAATAAAGACTGAAATAAAGAAACTCAGAGAGCAGTTGCCTGACTTTCATGGATTGGGCTTGCACTAAGGGGTTGAAACATGCAGGTCTGGTGGAAGCACTGGCTGTTTCACACACAGGGGTTGACAGTGGTCTTGCTGCTGTTTCTCTTCCTTGAGTGTTATGAACAGTCTATTCTGCCTCTATGGTTGGATTCCTTCGGAGGCTTGGTAGTTGCATGTGTATGTTAGAAAGAGGTGGAGTGGAACCTGAACTTTGTTAGGGTATTGCATGGTCTTAAACCATGATGGTGTTTTCCTCCAGCAGTTACATTAGACACATAGGTGTCAGTGGTTTAAAGTCAGAGGTTTATCTGCCTATTTACTTCCCATATAGTAAGAAAAATGCATTTCCCTTCATAGGCTAATTTGACTTCTAATTCAGATTTAAATGCTTCTGGGCTTTCTGTGTGTTTAAGGGAGATGCTTTGGTACATTATAGGAAAGAACAAGCCCCTGCAGATAGGCAGTACCTTCGTTTGTAAACTTGTAATTTGATTGTTGCACAGGCTGCAATAACTGATATTTGTGCATGCTCAGAGAAAAACATTTAGCATCTGGCATTTAGCAGAGAGAATCCATGTGTGCAGATGACAAAACCTAAAATAGTTTTCATCTCCCTCATGATATTAGGCCACTTGTTGGCTGGCGCTGACCCTGCTTCTCACTGTGTCAAAATCAAGCTGCTGTGCCAGGCTGTCCAGAGCCTGCTTCATGTGCTCCTTCATTTTTCCTCTCTTCTCTCCACCTCCCCTCCCCAAATCTTCACCCTTTCTTTCTTGTTGCATTCTCTGTGAGCATTTCTTTGCACCCTCCTCTTTGTGCTGGCATAAAAGGTTTAATTCCTGAGGTTGGTTTGTCTGGTGCTCAGATTTATATTATCAAGAGTAGTTGTTAGCTCACCTCAAACTGATGCCTCTGGTATGTTATGATTTGCTCTTTGCTGATTTCTGTCCTTCACTGGTGGGGTTTTCTTCTGTGGTTTGCTTTTTTCCTTATGTACTATGTTTAACTGAGTGGCGGGTGTTGGGGATGGGGACCATCATCTCACCCTGTGCTTTCACAGTAGACCTGCTCTTGACTGTTAACATCCATTTCAAACTGCATAATGAGATACCAGCATAAAGGATTAAATTAACAAATTTACTGTATTCAGACTATTGGTTTCTAGTGCTTCAGTTTACTTCCTCTATTTTAAAATCTCTTTGAGAAAAAGCTTTGCTTTTCTCTTTGCCTGAAAGTATCTTCCTGTATACTACATAAATCTCAACGTTCCCCTCAGAACAGACCTTAAGTCTCATTTCTTATTGTGCTCCTTTTCCTGTAGTTATATTTGTATTTAAATCATCCAGGAAAAACAGATGCTGTCAGAGAGTTGCATAATACTGAGGGCTGATTCTCAGTCCTCATTGCCATGTGGAAGGGATTGCATGTGTGAACCACAGGTTAGTCTTCTAAAATAGCACACCGTGACTGGAAACAATTCAATATTTAAATGAGTCTCTATTGCTATGTTAGAGTACTTTGTTCCCTGCCCCTGTTCTTTAAAGCAGAACTTTCCATACATTAGAAATGAAGTTCTGTTTACTTTTGGAAAACAGGAAACAGCTTTCTGGCTCATTCTTTGATGTTAATAAGGCTTTAGGCAATTTACACTGGAACAGAAGCTCTTTCACATTAATGATTGGGAGCTGGTATTCATTGCTTTGCTTCTGAATTCAGTGATTCACTCTATAAAGCACTGTTAATGCTTTGCAAAATTAAGTGTTCATTTGTCAGTGGATTTAGAAATCAAGTTTACAGTGCAGTTTCAAAAAACTAAGTTTACCCCTTTTTTAAATAAAAAAGTTCAGTAATATAAAAACTTGCTGCAGATGCTAGTAAATCTTTCACAGATGGGGCAAAATGGGCTTTTGCATCACTTACAAAGCAGCTTAGATGTAGCAGTGTTCCCATGAGTGCTGTCCTGCTGGAATGCAGGCTTTTCTTACGGCTTCTCTTGCAAATTTGGGGTGGTTTTGGTTTATTTCTTGATTGAAGCAGCCAGTGTCCTTTGGAAGGCTGATTCTCTTCACCTTCTCACACATAGATGCTGAAAGAGGAGCAGAGAGGTGTGGGAATGGCTCCAGCTCTAAATTTCAGCTGTCAGGGTGTCATCAGGTTCCCTGTTTTAATGGTGACCAAAGTGAGCACACTGCAGTTCTTGGACCATCGTCACCATTGTGCTGGAGCTATGCATGGCCAGGCTTTTACTGGGATGTGTACTGTCTGAGCTATGGACCAAAAGGAAAGAAGTCACAGTTTTGTGCTGCTTGACATACCCTGAGAAAGCTTCTTAATGTTTTTCCAAGCTGATAACAGGTCTGATGTGGGCAAAGCTGGGTAGCTCTTGTTTATCTGGTTTGTTCGCTTGACATAATGGTGGCGATTAAGACACATACTGCATTTGAGCAATGTAATTTCTGCTCTGTGGCTCTCTGCTAGGCTTTGCTTCGGAGCTGGAGCTACAGGAAGCTCAGAATCCCACTCCAGCCTTTTGACATTTATTTCTGTGCAAAGCAAGTGGTCCCCACCCCCATTTCCCTTCTCCCTCAACGATTGCTGTGACCTCATCTTGTCTTTATTCCCAATATCTGTCTCTGGGGAGAGAAGCTAATAAGGAAGTTCAAGGCAGTAAGAAGCTATTTAAAGATTATACCACTCTCTGCAACATAAAGGAGGAACTTCTGTTCAGATTCTTGCTGGAGAGCTGCATACACAGTAGCTGCAGTTAATAACAGGGTGTTTGTGTTGTGCTGAGGCTTGAAAGCTAAACTCTAAAATTGCAGGCAAAAGTAACACTCAGCTTTGTGACCAAAAATATACTTGAAACAAGTCTTGGAAGTTCCCCAGTAAAACAAGTTGTAAAGATGATTGAAGGCAGGAAGAAAATGGTGTCACAAACACGGAAATCTTTTCTTAAAAAAGTAAAATTGCACAAATAGGTTGAGAAACTCTCATCCCAAAACAGGCTGGAAATTCCAGGAGGAAACAGTAGTTTTTCCTTAACAAAGCAAAGCCTTGGCTTTGCCAGCCTGCACAGGAAACGTCTCTGCAGTTGTGTCAGGTATTACTTCTCCTCCATAAAATCAGCATTATCTCTGTTCAGAAGGACTAGCAGTGATCCATTACCTCAGCCTGAGCTCAAAGCCAGCCAGTTCCAAGTGGTACCCTCAGTGTATGCCTAATTCTGCTGATCACCAGGAGTTTCTTTTTTAAGAGCAGTTAGCGTGCGAAGTTGCTTCCTTTTTCTATGAGCACCCAAGATTAAATAGTATCTTTTCTCCTGTTGGGACAGGACAATTTAATAATCTTCAGAATTGCTGAATAGTCCATTTAGTTGCTTTTGGAGTTTGAATGGTTTGGTAGGAAACTCCTATTTGAGAGGGTAGAGGTGGAGGTACCAAATTAGAGCATCTTCTAGTTGCAGAAGATTGCATCTTCTTTCACAGCACAGTTGATGTTGTTTTAAGTATGTCTGTCATCTCTGGTTTTCTGGATTGAATTTTCCATTTCTAAGTTAACAGTGCTTTTTGTAACCTTGTTTCCTCACTATTGAAGCTTGATTTCCTGCGGATTTATGTGTTTAATAGGTTGATCCTGGAATCTGATATTTTTTTTCTCCCCACTTTGGGCTTTCTAATACAATATTTCTGTTCTATCATCAAGATGCTGCTGCTTTGAAAGTTGAACAAAAACTGGTTTTAAGACTGAATTTCAGTTCAGACAGGACAAAATCAAAACTGATGGAGATGTTTGTATGTGACATCCAGTGACAGTAGAAGCTGAGCTGAAAAGTGGCCTCAGTGAGGAGCATAAGCCCTGGAGAAGTATGTGTGTGTATGTGACAGTTCAGTACCTGTATGAAATAACATGTAGATTATGTGCCCAAGTGCATGGTGGCATAAATGCCAAAGCACTGGGTTTGGTTTTGTCAGCTGGATGTGGCTGGTGTTGGGTGACCTCTTTAAGGCTTTTCGTAGTCTAGACAATTTTAGTTAAGTGTTTATGCTCTGCTGGCTGCTGAAGATGAATAGCTGGACTTGAGAAAGCTGTGAATGTTAGGATGGTCTCATCTGTTTGTCATGCTAGGTCAGGAAAATACTTAATTGCTCAAAGCAGCAAGGAAGAACTTCTTGTTCTTTCCTAGACAGGAAATAAACCAACCACCCCACTAAATTCAACAGAGTTCAGAGCCCAGTGCTGCAAGGAGCAGAGGGAAAACAGGGCTTATGTCCCACCTGCAGTATTGCAAAAACTCAGACGTTATAGGTAGGGATGTGATTTTAATCCCGGTTCTTTGGGTTTTATCAGAAAGAACTTGCCCAGAAGTAAACTTTTCAAATGTCCCCCTCTTTGCTTGTACTGTTACAGCACTGGTGTCCTCCTAGTCGGGTTTCTCCTATGTTTCTGTGAGGCTGTGGAGTCACCAGCTCCAGTGTGCATTGGGTTTAAGGGAAGTGCAGCTCGTCCGTCACAGCAGTTAGGCCAGCTGGATGAATATCCCACTTAGTATTTACAGGCTTTAATGCGTGGGTCACTCCAAAATTCCCTGCATGCTTCCATGCTTCTAGTGAGGTTTGGTTGAGTCATTTTTGTAACTTCTTCAGAATAACTGAAGATTCCTGCCCCTCAAAGAAAACCAAAACAAGAGTGCAGTTCTTCCTGTGATTCATTAAACCAGGGTGGCTCATTATCCAGGGCTGCCCTCCCATTTCCAGGGCTGAGCTTTTCCTTCCTCTTCTTTTTTTTTTCAGTATAAAGTTAGAACAATATCTTAAGCTCTCATCAAAGGTATCCACTGTTCCTGGTAGATGTCCTGATAAAGAGGGAGGAGTGTTTCTGAGTGTGAGTTATTCCTCCATATTTGCTTACTGCAGGGGTTAAAATAGAGGTCCAAACCAGTACCATGGGACAAATGACCTTAACTGGGTTTTGTTCTGGAGGAGATATGGAAAGCAAGCTAATTTGTTTCAGGTTTATGTCACTCATCAAGAGAACCCACAGACTTTTTCCCTTTGAGAACAGAGACTGACTTCTGTATTTTTTTGATTCATTCTAATTATGTGGTTGCATCTTATAGGCAGGACCAGCACAAATCTCAACAGCTGTTTGAGTAAAGCAAAGCTTTATTGCTTATCTATCAGTCCTGTGACCTACACAGCTCAATTACAGCAGTTTGCTTTTGTGTTTCAGTATCTCTGTACCAACTGGTGTGTGGGGTGGTGTTTAGAGCATCACAGTTGCTCTTGTATGCTTGAGGGAACTGTTTGCCTTTGATACTAGGACATCAGAAAACAGCCATTCCAATAAATACAGGCTTCATTTTAGTCAGACTCGGTCTTTCCTATCTAAAAGATGTCCTCAGGCAATCCCATGAGAAATGGGTGACAGTTCGCTGTTCTTGTTAGGTGAAAGGCTTTCTGAGGAAGCACGCAGTGGGGCTGGCACGCTCTCACTCTGCATTCAAGGCAGATCCTTGTTTTCCACACTGTAACAGCTGAATGCCATTTCACAGCATCAGCAGAGTCAGGGTTTTGTGGAGCTTGTGCTAAGAACCCATCGCCAGCTCTGAAAAGCTGCTGTGCTAAATTTGGAATGGCTGAACTCTGTGCTCGTGAGGGTGCTTAGATGTGAGCAGCGTGTACGCAGAAAGCCAAAGCACGCACAAGAACGTGCAGCATTTGCTTGGAGCAGACTGGAAGCGAAACCCTGTCATACACATGCTCTGTCAAGAAAAGAGCAGCTTTTAGTGTCACAGCTCTCCCCTGTAAGTCAAATGGTGCTTTGCTAATTACACATACTAATGTATGCTTTAAATTTAGCTACTTCAGAGGTGGTAGCATGCATTGGTTAAAGGTACTAGAGTTCACTCTTGCATTTCATAGAGCCATAGGATGGTTTAGGATGGAAAAGACCTCAAAGCTCGTCCAGCTCCAACCCCTGCCACGGGCAGGGACACCTTCCACTAGAGCAGCTTGCTCCAAGCCCCTGTGTCCAACCTGG
>WYDI02017969.1:0-15981 GCA_009867235.2 Psittacus erithacus | reverse complement strand
TTTATATTATATATGTAATAATATATAATAAATATATATAATTATATGTGACTATAATAATATAACTAATATAACTTTACTAATTGGTGTACAACTAATATAAGTTGTACACTAATATAACTTTACTGTTTCTATATGAACAAGTTCCGCCTGTAAGACTAATAACAAGTTTCTTATGGGTTTATACTGTACTCAGCATCTCCCTCTCCCCCATACTGGCCCAGGAAGGGAGCTGCGGGGGCCTTGCAGCTGGACTCTTGGTTTCTCTACCAGCTCTTTCTGAAATCATCAGAAAGGGTGGATATATGCTCAGGCACGCAAAGCCTGTTCTATATGAACAATAAATACACACCAACTTGCTTAGTTCCTTGGAAAACCTCCTGCAATAAAGCTCTACTACATTCACCTCAGGGCTGAAGCCAAGACCTGCAGGCCTGGTTGTGCTATAACCGAAAAGGGAGTAGGAAGGGATGGAGAAAGTGCTGGCAGTGGTGATTATCCCATCAGAGCGTTTGGGAACAACTGCAGAGCTCTGCTCATGGCATGATGTACATTGGGAGCCCTGCAACTCTCAGGCAGCAGTAGAGGCTTTGCTTTTTCCCCAGATCCAACAGGCTTTGTGCACATACTGGCAATAAAAACCACCACACGAGGATGTCATAAATGCTCTCCAGTGATCAGCACAAGCACAGGCTTTGGGAAGTGGTGCTCTGCATCCTGCCACAGCAGCTGCGTTTGCAGGGCAGCGATGGTCAGTGCTGTACGGCTCCATCTGCGGCACAGAGGCAATCGATTAAGGCCAACATGATTCAGTTTGGTGCCTGGACCGAAGGGCGACAAAGGAAATTGAGAGAGAACCCACGGGGTCTAAGAGGAACAAAATACTGGCGTTGAAATAAAGCCAGGGAAATGGAGCAAGGCCCGGTTTGCTGCTCAGGAAACGCTGGCATGATTTATGGGTCTGTTTATTAGCACTGTATGTTTTGCAATCTAGATATGACTTTTACTGGACAGAAGTGGCTGGATGGCTTACATTTAATCACGGGGCTTTGCTCTGCTTTTACTGCTCTGCAGTACCGGGCCACAGCCGCACTGTTAACTTCAATTTATTGTTCAGTTTCAATCCTGAGTTTGTTAAGGGAGCTGAATTCCTTGCGATTGTTCTCTGAGGCCTTTCATAGGATCTCAACATGTATTTTGTACTGGTCCCCTGGGGTTTCTTTAAAATACCATCTGTGTTATGGCTTGATCGTGCTCTCCGGGTGCATACAGAGGAGAAAAACCAGGCAGTGATCCATCCAAAAGGCAGACTTTCCCCTTGCCCCGGAGGCTGGATTAGCTGCACACCCTCACCTTTGTAAAGCGGCAGCTCCCCACGTGGTGGAGAGCCCGGTTCTGTGGCCACAACGTTAAACTGGAAAGAAAGATACTGACTAGGAAAAGATTCCAAATCATGGATAGTGTTTGCCTGGCTATGCTAGAGTCACAGAACCAGCCCGGCGAGGGGGAGCACGGGGAAAGCGACCTTTCCCCACAGCAGCGCAAGGTGGCAATGTTGGCTCAGATGAAAAGGGGCCCCTTGCACATGAGCCGAACGGGTTTGTTACCAGAAGCTTCTAACGAACATAACAGGCATCGGGAGCCCATGCAGTACTTCAAGGATGGCAAGACCTCCGTTCTGCTGAGGAGAGCTTGAGGTGTCAGGGCTCGAGTATCTGCCTCGTGGCAGAGGGAGCAACGCTTCTGGGTTCTGGAGAGCCAGGAATCCTCAGTATCTCGGGCAAATACACGCTAAGGCGTTTTGGTAGCGTTGCCGGCTCCTCCGCTTCAAGTGACAGTAAGCGGGAGGCGCGGCCCCTGAGGCAGCCTGGCTCTGTGTGAGGCGGGTTTTCCTCTGCCGCGGATGAAGAGACGCTTCTTGCTGCGGGAGCCTGCGTTTCACAGGGCACCGACCGCAGGATAATCCCCGCAGCCCTCACCCCGCCCTGCCCCGGCAGACGCACGGAGAACCCTGCCGCAGCTGAAGCGGCCGAAGGCAGCCGCGAACCCGCGACCCCCCGGCTGCCGGGGGGCGGAGCCAGGCGGGAGGCGCTAAGCCCCGCCCCCGGAGCGCCTTCCCATCTGCCCCCGCGGGAGCGCGCG
This sequence comes from Psittacus erithacus, assembly GCA_009867235.2. Lineage (NCBI taxonomy): Eukaryota > Metazoa > Chordata > Aves > Psittaciformes > Psittacidae > Psittacus > Psittacus erithacus. The sequence goes on along the minus strand of WYDI02017969.1, from coordinate 13,839 downwards.
GACAATGAGCTGGGGACGGGCGGCGGGCTGGCGCGGCGCTGCTCGGCGGGGATCTCGCGAGAGCAGGGTGAGCGGCTCCCACCTCTCGCGAGACCGGTGCCTCCTCCTCTCCCCCCCCTTCCCCTCCTCCTCCCGGGCCACATCCACATCCACATCCACACACGGAGGGCGGAGCGGAGCGGACCGGGCGGGCGGCCGGCAGCCAGCAGCCGAGCGGCGCGGACCGGACCGGAGCGGGGCGGCCGCCGCCGGGCACGTGAGCGGGCGGGCGTGCTCTCGCGAGCGCGGCGAGGCCTGCAGCCGCCTCTCCCCCTTCAGTCCCTCCCTCAGCCCCTCCGCTTCCCCCCCCCCCTCCTCCGAACGGGAGCCGCCGCCGCGGTCCCTTCCCGCCGCCCCTTGGCCCGCAGGTAGGAGCTGCGCTGCGGCCCCCTCCTCCGGCCCGCCGCCACGTTAACAACCGGGGCTTGTGGCCGCTGCTCCGCGAGGGAGGGAGGGAGGGGAGGGACGGGAAGGGAGGAAAATGTCCGTTAGGAACGGCCGCGGGTTGGGGGGGACGGGCCTGGTGCGTGGCCGCAGCGCGCATGCGGAGGTGCCGGCCTCGGCCTGCCCGGTGCGGCAGCCCCAGCGCTGCCCCGCGGCCGCCCGCAGCGCCCCCTCCCGGCGGTACTGCGGCCTCCGGCGGGACCGAACAAAGCCCCGCGGCTCCGGTGCCCGCTGCCCCAGCTCGGGGCTTGCCGGGCGCGGGGAGGGGGGTTTCCTCTCGGCTGCTCAGTGTTTCCTCACGTAAAACGTGTCTTTAGGGGTGATCCCAGCTAAAGCCACTGAGTGGGACTTCACCGGAGCGCCTGGAAGCGCTTGGGGTAGCCTTGGAGTCGGCATCTCTCCTCCCCAGCCCCTAAAACCTGCCCTCGGAAGCTGAACATCATGTCCATAACCTTCCGAACGTGATTGAAAGCCGTTAACCTCAAAAACTGCCGGCTTTGATGATTGTCTGGTATTAACAATTAATGAATTGAGCCTTAAGAATACTGGCAGTGGGAGCATCCGTCTGACTCCTCTTTCTACTCAGTTTCACTTTCATACGATTTAGGTTTTGATAACACATCATGCTGCAGGGATTTTTATATCTTTTTCCCTCCTGTGGTGGATTAATAATGTTCTGTGTCTTTGTACGTATTTTGTTTCCAAAGTCAAAATAATGAGATCTGGAATTCACTTATGCTGAAAAGAAGCATAAAAGTTGAAAACTTTCCGGGAACCTGAAGAGCTGCTTTGTTCTGATAAATGAAGCATTTGTGCTGTAGAAAGCAAGCTGAAAAATCCATCTTTTAAAAGTGAGGCTTTTTTCCTTCCCGTGAAGTATACCTTTGGGAAAAAAGTATTTGTTACTGTTTTAAACAATTGAATAGTCTTTATTCATTTTACTCAGCCTTCAATTCTTCAGGCTTTCTCAGCTGTTGGTGGAGTAGGTGGTCCTGACTTTCTAGAGTAAGTAGGAAGCAACTCTTGTGAAAAATTAAGTCTCTTCTAGCTGTCTGTACGGGTTTTGTGCCTCAGAACAGGAAAGGGGAGTGTTGTTTTCTGATGCTGCTTTATACAGAATGTTGATCCAGTGGCTTAGTCTTCCTGACTTTTGAAACATGTTAATACATTGCAAACAATGTATTAAAATCATACATTATTTGCTCAAAATATAGTGTGATGTATATTAACACTTGTATTACTGAGAAATGAATGATCTTTTGTCTCGTATTTTATCAGCAAACCCACAAAATGATTCATTACTGAATTATGCGGAATAATTAGATTTGAGTGAGGATGCTGCCGCTTGAGCCGGTGCATATGTGTGCTCAGTGCTAACCCAATCTCGGCAGTCTCATGTTGTGCACTGGGTAAAGGAGATAAAATCTGACCAACACATGCAAGAATTGTGATTGCTTCCTCATGGTTCTGGTGAGGTGGTGATGTTATGAGCCTTTTGTGTGTGTTACTTTTAGAGACGCTATCTGCCATTTCCAGTGGTTTGCACATACCTAGGGGGTACATACATCCCAGAACTGAAATAGTGGGAAGAATAACCAAAGAGAAATTCCTAAATCCATCTTTAAAATGTGAATATCCATGTTTCTAAAGGTAAAAACTTAAAACCAGTTAAGGAGAAGAAGGGTCAGTCTCTGAGGCCCCAAATTCAGATGTATGGATCTTGTATGGCTATTATGAGCCATACAGCTGAAATATGATTGCCACCTGCTTCATTCAGGACTACACCTAAATAAAGATGCTCATTAATTTGGTTGGCAATAAAGAAGTAAATATTGTCCATTGCCTTTTTCTCTGACTGGCACCCTTTTCTGCAGAGACTTCTGGTGAATGTGAAGGTATTTTGTAATGTAATGCTTGCAATGTTCTGGGTAGCTCAGCAAATCTGGGGGAAAGCTGTTGGAAGGAAAACTGTACAGAAATTATTTCCATTCAGTTCCTTTGTTACTTTATGATTGCATTTGCAGAGCCTCTCTGCTGTTTGCATTCTTCCTGTGTGCTCTGAGTCAACAAGTCTTCAAAACAAAAGCAAATTCCTCACAATATTTCTGAACTAACTTAGTTTGCGAGTGTTGAAGTACCATATTGTGGAATCAGAACTTGAGCTTTATTTTGAGCACTGAAACAGTCCCTTGATTCTTCTCCGCAACTAGAATACATCTCAACAACCGCATGCAAGATCTCATCTGGGAAAGAATGTGATTTTATCCCAAATCTGGAAATCTCTGGAGACATCAGACCTGCATTCCCTGAACCTAGTCAGAAGCTTTTTAATCACCAGAATACAAAAGTGTTCTGTTTTGCTTGAAGAAAACAACCCAAGGTAGAACTGGTTCTCTGTTACAGTGATCAACTCTCTCACTTGGTTTCTGTTTGGATTGCTACACCTATTATTTTTAGGATACAATTATGGTGTGTTCAGTGGTTGATGTCCAAGTTTTGGTGCCTTTGAGGCTGTTGTTCGTCTGCAGCACTGATGCAAACGAACAGTGATGGTGTCCTTCCTTTGCATGAACGTATAGTCATTGGTACCAGATCTTCCAGCCTAAGATCCTACGTTATTCCACTGTGACTGGTTTTGGCAGAGCCCTTCTCTTGAACCAAGCCTGATGGCCTCACAGAGCTTTTTGTAAGTGCTGGAACCTGTGTGCGTCTGCCTTATTGTAGAGTTGGAGCTCAAATGTAGTTGCCAAGAGTAGCCTTGCAAGTAGTAGGAAGGGGTGTCTGGAGGCTGTAGAGGTAATCAATGCACATGACAGCAGTTATTCTGTATGTTCCAGGATGTTTCTGTTTTCCTTTTCTAAAAATACACATTTTTGTGCCTATCTTACTCTTTCTGTACTGTTTCTTGTACCCTTTTTTACTTCCGTTGTTTCTGTAAAGGAATAAGTGTGCTCTTTTCCATGCACTCTTACAAAAAGAAGGATGCTTGAATTTATTAAATTCTCTAATGAGCAGAAATAGGAATTCAGCATCTTTTACAGTGCTCTTTTCTGCACTGAGACGTTAAAAACAGTAAATTCTTCTAAGATTTTTAATCGCTAAACTAGTAATTCTAATTCCCCATTTATAATTAAGTCTTTATGTGTAATACTTCTGGTCTGAAGCAGCCCTCTGTTATCGTAACTTCATATCTCAGGGTTTTTTGTGCTCCTCTGGTCAAGCAAGTCACTGAGATGAAGCTGAACATAATGCTAAGAGCTGAAACCCTTCCAGTTGTTCTGCCTGGAACAGATTGGCTAATCTGCACACCAAAAGAGCGCTTCCATCCAGTGAGCCAGTGCTGCTTGAATTTTGAGGTCATGACCTTTGAAGATCAGTTGAACACAATGGGTTGTTTTCTTGCCTGTGAAACAGCAATGTTAAATTACCACTCTGAACTCTGCTACCTGAAATGGTCGTCTGCATTATCTCTGTGTAAGGCTGCAACACAATTCCTCCTTTGCCTCTGTAGAGACAGTGGCTTTTTCTGCACTGTCCAAGTTAAAGCAATCCTCTAGACTTCAAATCCCTTACACTTGGTCAGTCAGCAGCTGGAAAACATCTGCTCCTCATTTCCTTGTGAGTTTTGGTTTTCACACCATCAGTTCTCAGCACAGCATGGGGAGCTGTCTTGTCTAAATCTGTCACTTAAGCGTCTGGATCTCTTCTGCCAATAACCTTGGAGATGGTTTTGCAAAGAACCACATGAATTCTTCATAGCAGAATAGGTTCCTGCAAAAGGGATGGAGAAGAGGAATCCATAGATTTTTATCTGAAGAGCAAGAGCTCAGGATGTGAGACTTCTCTGGTACTTTTTTCCCAAGGGTGTGCAGTCTTCAGAAGCTTTGTGTTGTTACAGACTGAGGGGGTGGTTTTTCAGCTTGCAGATTCATGCTTTTAACAGAATTGAGTTTTATTTGGTGAAATTCAATGTGTGTTCTGAGAAATTTGGTTTTGAAGTGAAAGTGAAACTGACTAGAAAGTGAAAACAGGGATTTTTTGGAGACTTTCGTATAAAGAATGAAAGAGGAATGGGGGAAAAGATGAGTTGTTCTAAGAACAAGCTTCATGTTAAAGCCATCATATGTATGCACAGGTTTAAGAACCCCAATTGGTAGAAGGATTAGGGAGCGAGGGAACAATTTTCAGCCTCTTGGTGTTCCACAAAAGATGATAATCTCAGGTTGTCACATGCAGCATGATCAACATCTCCCAAGAATTCACTGAATTGAACTGTTTTCAGAAACAAAACTTACATTTATATTGAGGCAGTTTTATCAGTTTTATTGAAGTTTATAATGAGTTTTATACAAAAAGAAAAACCTTCTGTAGGGTTTGAAAATCGGCCTCATTTTGGCCTTTATTTGGTCCCAGTATATTCTGTAGGATTCAGATTTCTTGGTTTTGTTGTCTGCCTTTACAGAAAACTCTTGCAACTTGTAGGTACAAAGTGTGGGTGTTTTTTCATTGTCTGCATTTGTTTGGAAACCTGATAACATTTTGACTTTCAACTTGTTTCAAGATTACTTCATATTATATATTTTCAAATCTTAATATGGCCAAATTTCTGTCCACAGCTCTTAAAAATGTGTATCTGAAAGCCTGTCTGTTCCCAGGGTAGCTGAAATGACATGAAGAACAATTAGCATAACACTTTGTACTCTGCTAAATCATGTCTGGATCTTTAGACAGCTTTGTTCAGTCAGACTCATCTTGCTGCTGTGACTCAGTGGATGGCACACTTGCTTAAAGCTGGCATGGGTCCATGGGAGCCTGTCTCTACCAGGTGCTGACATGAAAGCTTTCAGAATGTGAGCAAGGCAAGAAATGTTATCTTGGAATCATGTGTTAAACCTGGCCATGTGGAAGTTAAACATTCTTGGGTAGGATTTTTAGAGCTTTTCCCCACTTTGCGTTGTTGTCCTCATCTAATCTTAAAGAGTGGGGGGGTAGGAGTAGAGTACAACAGCTATTGCAGGATGACAGTGATGTGGTAAACAGTGATTTTGTGAGTACTCAGGTTTTTTAAGGGCTCCACTCTAACATCTAATGAGGTGCAGGGCAGTTCACTGGCCAGTATTACATTGTCTTCATCATACTGTCTTACTGTCCCTTCATGCTTTTTCATAAGATTGTCACTGTTTCTTTGTCTTGTCTGTGTCCCCCCCAACCTCTTCCTGGTTTTATTTTTCCCTTTGCTTCTCTCCCCTATGGGTGTTCGCAGCAGCTAAGCCTGGTTATGTAAAACCTCCCTGTGTACACAGGGTCACCTCATGGCATGTCATCAGGTTCTCTGCAGCCCAGGTCCGAGCCAGACTAGGTTTTGTTCTCCACTAATCTCTGCAGCGCAGCGGACAGTGAACTGCCAATTGAAAACTGTGACAGGAGGATTAGTGAGCATCTGTTCAAAGAGAAAGGGCAGTGGAGAACTTTCCTGATCTAGTGAGAGCTTGAGCTGTGCAAGTCCTTGCGTTAATGGCAGGATGCACTGTGCCTTTCCTGACTCTCTGCTGAATCACTGTGAGGGGCAGGTTCATAAAGCCTTCTGGAATACCTGATGTTATGAAGAACCTCGTAAGTTCAGTTTTAAACCGTTCTGTAAGTGTGTGAATGAGCTACAAGGAAATTTATATGTAAGAATGGAAGGAGGAAGGATTAACATGTAGAATTACCATTCAGTACTTTGAAGATTACTGAATGTATGCAAGATAAAACAGGTGCCCAAGTGAATATTAGTATTTCTCTCATGTTTGACCTCAAGTCTTCACTTTTGCAACTTAATTCTTAAAGGCTTCCTGTTCAGGTATCCTTCATTGTGGTCAGCTTGTTCTAGCTATCTCACTTAAAATTGCCTTCTCTGCTCTCCCTATATTCTTGTTTTACTGTTTTCCTCTGAAGCTTTCTGTCCTCTGCCTCAGATACTTTTAAACTTATTACTTATTTCCATCCCCATGTTTCTCAGTCTCTTAACCTAATGTTACATACTTAAGCTTACTTTAAGTGACTCCATGGTATGCAGATCTTAAAAGCATAGCTGAAATACACGTTTAGCGATGCTGGTAACAGAGTATGTAGCAAACTGCGTAAAGCAATATTTTAGTTATGTATCTCTCATAGAATGCATTGGTTTTCTGCATAAATGGGTAATTTTGTAACATGCTGCTACCCAGAGAGAAAACCCAAGTGTGATCCAACTTAAAGTCAAAAATCCCTGCGTGTTATTGAAACAGGGCTCTAGATTGAGTAGGCAGTTGGGATAGAGACCTGCTCATAACCTTGACCTTTTTTCTTCTGTTTCCAGTACAAGAGAAATTGCCTTCTGCAAAGCTGGTCTCTTCAAGGGAAAATCCTTGCTTTCATTTTATCCTTCCCATTCCTCCCCAAACATGCCTGCTCTCTTAGAAGCTGGTTTCATTTGGAGCTGTGCAGTTTGCACCTGTTTCTTTTTCCAATCAGTTCTGTGTTCTGCATGTGTCTGAGTGGCAGTGCTGGAGAAGCAAAAACTGCTCTGCAGATTCAAAAGGGCTTTACTGCACCGGGGACCTAAGAACAACATGTTCCTAGTGACATGTTTTCATGTGTATTGAATTGCTTTCAATTTTGTGCATCTGTCCCAAGGCTGCAAGAGGATGTGGGAAAGAATTACAGGGTGTTTCTACTCTGCACTTAAAAAGACCTGAATATTTTATGCAATATATCCATTGTACCATAAAATATACTGTGGGAATTGATACACTGTTTAGTTAGACCTTCAAGTGAATGCAGTTGATCCAAATACTGAAATCCTAGCTTAGTATTTTAGTAGGACACAGGGCAGATATCTGACTCCTACAGGTGACATCTTAGGATCTTTAACTACCACATGTGGTCATGGTATCAAAGTGTTGGGCCTGAACCAAAGAACTGGCATGCTGGTACGAAACAGGACCACCACACCACAGTCCTGAGGACTGGCTGGGAGCATTGTGCTATCTCCTGACTCACCTGGTGTCTCTTTCTGCTGGAGCAGGGTTTTCCTTGGAACTCCCATCCCAGTACTAAGCCTAACCTTGTTTAGCTTGAGGCCTAAGGATACAGGCTGATGGCAGAGCTGCACTGTAACAGTAAGAATCCCTTCTGAAGTGCTTTTAGCAGCATAACTGCAATTTGAGCAAGAGGTCTTGTTTACTTCCCACAAAATTTAAACCTTATTTTTCTTGTTCACATCTGTCTTCACATCAGTAATTGGAATTTTACTGCATAAAGAGTGAATATTATGTTTGGTCTTATTTACCAGATCTTACAGCAGAAACTTTTTGCCCAAGCTTCAATTACTTTTAACTTCCTTTTGTCCTATTCTGTGGTGGTATAGGTTTCATTTTCAAATGTGTTATATGCCAAAGTCATCTTGAATTCTGTGGGCTTATGGGGGGGTTTTTTGTGGTCTTCTTATTGTAGTAACGTAGGGTATAAACAAGCCCATTAACCTGAGATCAAGGCTTACATGCTTGTAAACTTTGGATGTTCTCAAACATCCCAAACTTCTGAAATTCACTTGTCTTCAGTATGAAAGTAGCTTTTTGTGGAAGAGGAGTAGTATGTATAGGAAGCACTGCTGTGTTTTTATCTGAAATAATATATGTAGGTTCTGGGTGCCTCTTGAATCTGTTAAGTTATGTAATAAAAGCCTTGTAAGATTGAGATCTTTTAATGTTTTTTTAGATCAACATGATGCATAAGTTTAAAACTGCATCTGTTTAAAGGGATTTATGACTAAACCTGCTTGTTTTTCTACAGAATTGTCTGGTGTTTCTCAGCTTGAAGAAGATCTGCAGTCATTATTGATCCTCTTTCTTGGCGTTACCATTTTCGAAGTGAAGTTTGCCTAGCTTTCTAGTGTGAGCTCTCTTTTCAGCCATCTTAAACCAAAACAATAATAATAAAAGAAATAATTTTTTGATCCATAAAGTAGACAAGCTGTAGTTCTACAATGTCCAAGTCATTCCAGCAGTCATCTCTGAGTAGGGATTCACAAGGTCATGGGCGTGACCTCTCTGCAGGAATAGGCCTTCTTGCTGCTGCTACCCAGTCTTTAAATATGCCAGCATCTCTTGGAAGGATGAACCAGGGTACTGCACGCCTTGCTAGCTTAATGAATCTTGGAATGAGTTCTTCATTGAACCAACAAGGATCTCATAGTGCACTGTCTTCTGGTAGTACCTCTTCCCATAATTTGCAGTCTATATTTAACATTGGAAGTAGAGGTCCACTCCCTTTGTCTTCTCAGCACCGTGGAGATGCAGACCAGGCCACTAACATTTTGGCCAGCTTTGGTCTGTCTGCTAGAGACTTAGATGAACTGAGTCGCTATCCCGAGGACAAGATTACTCCTGAAAACTTGCCTCAGATCCTTCTACAACTTAAAAGGAGGAGAGCTGAAGAAGGTTATGGTAGAGATGGCAGATCATCCACACGGGAACCACCATACAGAGTACCTAGGGATGATTGGGAAGAAAAAAGGCATTTTAGAAGAGATAGCTTTGATGATCGTGGTCCTAGTCTCAACCCAGTGGTTGACTATGACCATGGAAGTCGTTCTCAAGAATCTGGTTATTATGACAGAATGGATTATGAAGATGACAGATTAAGAGATGGAGAAAGGTGTAGGGATGAATCTTTTTATGGTGAGACTTCGCATAACTATCATAAATTTGACAGTGAGTATGAGAGAATGGGTCGTGGTCCTGGTCCTGAGAGATCTCTCTTTGAGAAAAAGAGAGGTGCTCCTCCAAATAGCAATATTGAAGACTTCCATGGATTCTTACCGAAGGGTTATCCCCATCTGTGCTCTATATGTGATATGCCCGTTCATTCTAATAAGGTGAGTTATGCACCAGATACTTCTATTTTCCTTTACGTTGTAGTATCTGTTCTGTTTTTACCTATTTCTTTAATGATTTCTATAGCCTGGTTGCTTTTGAAATGATCTGCAAGTTGGTTTGACAGTGAAAAAGGCACTTGATTATTTACACGGTTATTGTTAACAAACATTGTAAACCAGGGCTTTACATTAATGTGTTTTGTTTGCCCAGATTGCTTAACTTCAAGTCAAACAGCTATCATCTACTGGGATATCTTATTTATATTTTACATCTACATGTTCTCTTAACCACCAAACATCTGGCATTCATGCAGGTTTGGGGTGGGGTGTTTACTGTTTTGTTGGTTTGGGGGTGGGTTGCAGTGTATCTACTGTGCTGTTCAGGAAGCTAGTTTCAGCTCTCCTCCGCATCTGTCTTGATTGCTGATTTGTATGTAGTTAAGATGCATTCTTGCACAGTTCTGCTTTTTCCCTGTCCAAAGGGAAAGAGTTAATGTAGAGCCCTGGAACTTAATTGCAAAAGTAAAAACCACGTTTTAGATTAGCTCATTCTTGCCTTTTTAATTTCACTTTAACACTTTATCTCATACTATGGCTGAAATTTGTCGTCATTTTTCTCCTTTTTCACAACTTTCTTAGACACTTCAGACTCACTTTTTATTGTCACATGTTGCATCTCTCCCTGTAGACTCTCCCAGCAGTCTGCTGTTGCAGTATCCTGCGCTGTGTTCCTAGCAGTGTTCTTTACTTGGCTCACAAGTAGAGTGGATCTTCGGGTATATTCAGTTATGCTGAGACTTCCCTCTTAGTTTAGCCATGAGTAGCTCAGCTCTCTACAGAGGTAGCAGGTTACTCCAGATGTATCCCTGTGTATCCAGACGTTATTTTCAGAGCCTTCTCACTTTGAGCTTTTCCAGTTTTACTCATCTTGCTGGTTTTCAGTATACACCAGGCAGTTCAGTTGGCTAATGCAGTGTCCCTCTTGTTACGATTAGCAGCTGGTTAACCTTCATATGCAAATATAATACATGCTGTTACTGTAAAATGGATACAATGTGGAATTGCTGTTACTAACCATTTCTTTACAGTTACCTCTCAAAAAGCGCTGCTTCTGTACATCTGATCTTTCTGACACACGAGAGTTACTCTGTCCCTGCAAGGAAATGATCAAACCAGCCTTAGAGCCACACCTGTATGACTCCAGCTGATCCGACAGTTTATGAACTTGTGTTGCTTTAATTGCTTTCGATATAAAATAATCACAGTAATCCGGGTTTCTTGTCTCCTGTATTTGACCTTTATTTTCATAGAAGGTTTTAAGTGTTAACGGTTTAGATGCCATGCTCAGGTCTGTAAAAGGACTTCATTTGGTTAGATTGAAAACATAAACTTCTGAGGCCCTTGAAGATGGCAACCAGTAATCCTGTAAGTAGGGTTCTTTTTAGCACTTTATTTTAAAGCCTTGTGCTTCTTAGTTTGCTTTGGTATGCAGATCTGCTGAAAGGAAGTCCAGTATGAAATTTCTTCCCAGGTATGAGAAATACCAAATTCTTTTGACAGCATAACTTAAGCGGCTGTAACTTCTTCTGTAACATGTAAACCCATCCAGGTTTTTAGGAATATGCTTTGACTTGAACTGTTAGTACACCGTAAAATATTTGAGATTGGATCATCTCTGTCTTATGGCCCACGTTTGGGCTTTGTTTCTAATAGCAGAAATCGTGTCACCACAAGAATTTTTCTCTTTCTCTCCTTTTTTCCTCTGCTTTGCGTACCTGACAGTTACAGAATGTCGTCTTTTGTGTCTCCCACAAAATTGAATCCAGTTGAACTTGTAAAGTAATCTGATCTGAACCAAAATGTATGGAAAGCAGAAAGGGAATGCTTTTCGTAGCTGGGACAATGTACACTTATCACTGCAGCACCAAAATCTCATTTTCCTCACCTCTGAATAAAAAGATGATGGATTTTTTTTGAAGGGTACGATAGCGCAAGGTGTGTTTTAAGCCTGGATAAGGGTTAAACGCCCTTCACTGGCAGCCTAATCCTCTGCTTTTTTCTTATTTAGCCGTGTTCTTAACTGCTGCTTTCAATTTAATGTGTGTACATATATTAAGGCCCAGTTTGTTTTCTGTCTAATTGTGAGGTAAATTGTGCCCCAGTTTCTCTAGGCACTTTGTCAATCTGATCCCTTTCTGAAGGAGTGAGGCGTTAGCTGTGCAGGCATTTTCTCTGCCAAGGAAGAAGGAAGCTGCCACATGAGCAGATGAATTTGGAGGTTAAACACTCAGAATGGTGATACATCCCAAAGGGAAAGCATGGCTGTGTCCCTAATAGAGGGCTGCCTAAAATTAGGTGCTTAAGTTTGGCCTAATTTTCTGAAGAACAGTTCGTCCTCTTGCTTGTATCCATTGAGGCAAAAGGTAATCTGAGTTTTAGGAACCTCAGTTCAGATTTATGTAGCTTAACTTTGTTCAGCGTCTGTCAGTATCTAGTGCCCTGAAACCTCAGAGGGGTGACACTTTAGACTGGGTAGAGGCAGGGAGGAAATTCCACATGAAGAACTTAATATAAAGTTAATAATGTAGATGAGCCATTGTTGTTCTGCAGGGGGGATCCTAAGTTACATGTCAGATCTCCTAAAGACATTTAAAATGCAATGAGAATCACATCTCCCAGACTTTGCCTTTAGCTTGCAGATAACCTCTACTTCAGCTTATAATGATAATTCATTTAAGATAGTTTCAGAGCATGTTATATCTACCAGAATTGGCCACTGAGGCTTTACAGATTGTGCACCCAAATTTAAAGGGGTTTCTAGTGTGTAAAGAACTCTTTTCTGTAGTATAGTGCTAAAGCTAGTTAGCAGCTTAAACTGAAGAAACTTTCTTTTAAGTATTAAATGCTTCTTAGTTAGGCCGGGGGGGGTTATCCTAATTGCCATTGTATTTATTAATTTATAGTTGCAGATCCTACATATTGTGCAGTTAACAAGAAAGTGATGCTCTCATATCTGAATAAAATGAAGGTTTCATCTTGCTCCATGTTATATTCTGTGTATTATGGAGTAATATTGCAAAGTAGCTTAACAACACAATAAGAGATGTTAAATCCAGGTTTTTCTCCTTTGGAAAGTACAAGGTAGACATTTAGCATATGGAAACCCTTAGGAAGCCTCGGGAGTGTCTCATTATACCCAGAGGAATGGCTGTGGTATGATGGAAACTAAACAGCAGGAAAGATGAGGGATTAGGAAAAGCCTTATTTGTAGGTGCTGTGCAGAAATACACATGGGAAAAGAGACAGAAAACAGTTGCTGGTGCAGAATACAGACTCACAGTTTTACAGGTGCCAATATAACACAAACTAGTGCTGTTACTTGTAAGAATGTAAGCAAGTGGAGATGAGGCACGTTGTACTTGGCTGAAGCAGGAGTCTCTGTGTCTGCTCTTCTCTTGAATAAAGAACTCCATTTGCAATGACAATAGTCTGCAGAGAGAAAGCAGAAACCCCTCATTCCATTCTAGTGCTAAAGCCGGAACAAGGAGGAGTTTCGCCTGGTCATTTGGTTTAATTATAATGATATTATTCCTCCTTTGTACCATCTTGATTTAGATTTCACTTTTTCCCTGATTATTCCCCTCAAATAGTTCTATATTTTTATATTTGTCCTGCACACATGTGGTTTGTCCCTAGCTATGCACTTTGATTTCATTCAGTCTTTCCTTTCTGAATTCCTTGCAGTTTCTTGGCTGCTTTATGGTTCTAAAAACCTGAGTGCTTTGTTCACATTAACCTTTAAAAGCCTGAGGAATGAAGCAGAGAGAGTAGAGGAAATTCTAAAGTCACTGAGGACAAAAACTACCTCAGTATCCAGTTGTAAAAGTCGCAAATCACAGTGATGTGCATGTCTGCTGTAGCAGTTCCCTCCGGTAAGCTTTGCACCTTGGAGGCAGGATAAGCCCATAGATCTCAAGACATTGTTCATCAGGCACCTTTTCACCCAGGTTAGGAGTTAAGAGGTGGGTCCAGGTTCAGTGTCTCTTGAAAGCACTACAAAAAGACTTTATCTGTGAATCTTTGATACTTCAGCTTAGAAGAGAAGGTGCTGCGCTGTAGAACATTGTTTTGGTAAAACTGGCTTCCCAAATGGGGCTGTTAATTTTTGTTTACTTTGCTGCAGGAGTGGAACCATCATATCAATGGAGCGACTCACAGCCGACGCTGTCAACTGCTGCTTGAAATGTATGAATTCCAAGTACAGTAAATACTCACCTGGCGTGTAGGAGCATGTAATTGTAGAATCCCAGCCTGGTTTGGGTTGGAAGGGACCTTAAAAGCTCATCCAGCTCTAGCCCCTGCCACGGGCAGGGACACCTGCCACTAGAGCAGCTTGCTCCAAGCCCCTGTGTCCAACCTGGCCTCAAACACTGCCAGGGATGGGGCAGCCACAGCTT
>WYDI02017967.1:0-24701 GCA_009867235.2 Psittacus erithacus | reverse complement strand
CTGCCCATGGCAGGGTGCTTGAACTAGATGATCTTAAGGTCCTTTCCAACCCTAACTATTCTTTGGTTCTATGATTCTTAGTATGGCATTGTTGCCCCATTTAGTTAAAAGCATAGCACAAATGACTCTTCACACACAGATTTGATCCTAACATCTATGTCCACCCCCCAGCTCCTAAACAGATGAAAGGAATATGGGTAAAAGAGAAAATGAAAAACACATAGTCTGTATGTGAAAAACTTAACAAATAATCGTGTTTTTAAATACTTCAGTATGTCCCTTCAGAAAAGGTATTTTCTCATTTTTTTCCTCAAGGTGAACATGCAAGGTCCTTTTTGTTCATGGGAGCAATGGAAATTTGCTCTAAGTTCAATTTGGACACTTTTGCCATCTTTTTACTAGTGTGTACTTATATATGTTGGCTATGTGCTGTCTAGTCTTAAAAAGAGTACGTTTCTAATTTGTATAAGCTTGAAAAGTTCTATGTAAATATGTTATCACAATAAAGACTATTTAATTGGGATATGATATGTCATTATAGCTGCTTTACTGAGGTGTCTCTTGGGAAACTGATTTAGCCTACCGATAGTGAATGATAATAGGCTAACAACCACTGCTTAATCAGGACAGAAATTAGCATAAATTCTGTTTAATTGAACTAAATTTAACTGGAGTCAAAAAGTAAAGTACTGATTAACCTCCAAACTCTTGATCAGTGCTCAGTAATTCTCCAAAGACTCAGAATAATTATATCAATAAATGACAGAAATGTTAAACTTTACAAATCAAAGAGTATCTAGAAATAAGTACAGCATAAATAGTATTCCTACATGGACAAAATCATTCTGAATACATTATCTCTCTAGCCATAATTTCTTTTCAAATTTAAATTTAACTAATTTACTAATTTAAATTAAAATTTACATAGTTGATGGTGTTTAGCTGACTTTGACTATATGCAGTGTGTTTTTTAGTACCTGTGTATCAGGCATCACTCAGTTCCACAGCAGCCTTAGGTGACTGCTGAACTATAGAAGTATGGTATTGATTTTACTTTGTCTGAGAGAGATGACACACCATAGCAGAAAACTGCTTGACACTTGGTCTCACACTTGTTCACTTCCCTGTACCTGTAGAAATATGCCAGAGACAAAGGGTTTCATTTCTTCTTCATAAGATGTTATAGTAGTATATTCGTGTCTCTAAATGTTGCAGATTTTCCCAAGAGCAACACTTGAGAGTTGCAACTCTCATAATGATTAGCATCCCTGGTGATAGTGTCATTCACATTGAATTCAAAGAGCTCAGCATAATTCATTGCCTTTTTGCACTGAGTTGCAACATTTTTATTTTTTTTTTTGTACTTTCACATACTTTTAGACTTGATTATTATGTTTCTGCTGTTCTTTTTCTGAAACTCCTGTGCAATGCCCACTGAGGGCAACATCACCTATCAAGAAATGATGGTTTTCTTTCCATCTAATGATGATAGAATAGTGATTCTTATTTTGAGTTTCTTTCTGTGCTTAAAAGTTCCTCTTCCAAACAGTTAATGAGGGTCAGTGGAATTGACAGCCATGTTTTATACCTACCCTCAAGTTAAATCAATTAATCTGTTCTTTTTTTTTTTTCATGATAATTTCCACAGAGACTTTGTATCAATTTTAGGATATTTTCAGCAACATCATCCAGCTGCAGTTTTCCCAAAAAGCAATATCATATCAAATGTGTAAATACAATCCATGACAAATAATTTACCTTCCTTTTGTACTTCAGGGGTTTCATACACAGGCTATAGGGCTAACAACATTATTCTTTTTCTGCCTAAATTGAAGTTCTGCAGCAGTTTTCAAAAGTGACGATTTCATCATTAATTTCCAAAAGCAAAAAGATCCCTTGGTTACAAATAAGAACAAAAAGGAACTACATCAAACCTTTCAACCATTTTCTATATAGCTAGGATGCACATATATAGAAGGCAGGTGTCCTGGGCTCAGCAGTAGCAGTCATTTTTCTCTTTCTTAGTAGCTGGTGCAGTGCTGTGTTTTTGACTTTACTCTGGGAACACACCGATGTTTTTAGTTGTCGCTAAGGAATGTTTACTCCAATCAAGGACTTTTCTCAGTCTCATGCTGTGCCAGGTAGGAGGGGAAGCGGAGACAGGGCACCTGATCCAAACTAACCAAAGAGGTATTCCATACCACAGCATGTCATGCCCACTATATAAACTGGGGGCAGTTACCCAGACGGGTTAGATCACTGCTTGGGTAGGGCTGGGTATCGGTCAGTGGGTGGTGAGCAGTTGTATTCGCTTCTCTTGTTATTTCCCTTATCATTATTATTATTAGTGGTAGCAGCAGTGGTTTTGTGTTATACCTTAGTTACAGGACTGTTCTTATCTCAGCCCGTGAGAGTTACATTCTTTCGATTCTTCTCCCCGTGCCTCTGGGAGCAGGGATGGGAAAAAGGAGGGGAAATGAGTGAGCTGCTGCATGGTTCTGAGTTACTGGCTAGGCTTAAACCACAACAGAATAGAAACCAGTGTTGTTAACATTTTTTATTAATTCTGCTTATTTTTCATATTAGGCATGTCAGGAAATTATTCGTTCTCTAACGTATAGCTTACAGTCTGTTGGTTCAGCTACTGGAAGAAGTTCCATTTAACAAATGTATCTTCTCATATTTAGTATGTGTGTAGAATGATAGGATCATAGAATAGTTAGGATTGGAAAGGACCTTAAGATCACCTAGTTCCAATCCCCCTGCCATTGTATGGGGCACTACACACTAAACCATGTCACCCAAGACTCCGTCCAACCTGGCCTTGCACACTGCCAGGTATGGAGCATGTATGCAGCTTTTCCTTCATTTCCAGCAGAGAATTAATGTGTTTCACAACTCCCAGAAGTGCCTTCAGCAAAGAGCTGATGATCCCTTTTTATTTCCCTGTTAGAAAAGCCTCCCAAATATCCTGACAAAAGTTTTAAGAAACAATTGGAATTCTAACAAAAGCTTCAAAAAAAGCTTGATGACATGGTAGGTTTTTTCTAAGAATATTTACTACCTAAAACCCCGAAATCAACTGTATATTGATACTGTGGTGCCTACAGTTTATTTCACCATTAGTGCTGTGTTTTCTCATAAGTTCCTCCATGTCCCTTGTCAGTCACAAAACTTTCTGTGGTCCATTCTCTCTTGTTCGGACTCTGCTGCTCAGGAGTTTATCTGTCATCTCTCTAAAGCAAAGAGAAATGTTTGCTCCAGTATAATCTATGCTGTAAATCTGAAGCATAAAAGTCTACTGCTCTCTCCTGTTCTCTTCCTGAATGCACGCTATTTGCTGCTTTCCTTGCAGGTTAAACTTTATTGTGGTTATTCCTGACATAGGATTCTACAACAGTCAAATGAATTATCTTAATTATCTTTCTACACTAGTAGAAGGTGTTTGCTTCTGTTGGTGTAAAGGGTTTTGGGCTAGGCCAGAGCATCCTGGGATTGGCCAGAACATTCTGGGCTCGAACATCCTGGAATCGGCCAGAGCATCCTGGGCTGGGTCTGAACATAGAGGGGAGTGGCCACCCAGAGGGTAACACATATTGGCCAATCAGAGGGTGGCGATGTTCAAATCTAGCCAACCCTGTTACTATCAGCGCAAGAACAAAAAGTGTTGTCTATATAAACCATGGAACCAGCAGGAAGGGGTCACTGATATTAAAAAAGTCTCTGACAGTAAAGAAGTTTTTGCATGAAACTCTGTGGCAGTCTGTGTCTTTAATCTCCACAAATGGCGCCCAGACAGGGACTGAAAAGGTGGATGAAATTGCTACAGTGGAGAGCTGACTGAATGGAAAAGCAGCAGAACCAGAGAGCTGCTGCTCGGAAGATATCTGAGCACAGTTGAGCAGTGGACGAGAGAGAGCCGCTTTCTGGAAATTCAACACCATAAACGGTGAGCAGTCAGGACAGATGGGTTCTCAGCTTTCAACTGAGGAAGAGACGATAATCACTGTTTTGATTCAGATTTTAGCCAAGCAGGGGGTAAAATATGACGAGCATGCCATACGATCCCTTTTGTCCTGGCTCAAGGGGCGGGGCTTAGCGGCAAGCTCCGTGACGGTGTTTGGGTTGGAAGCATGGGAGGTAGCTAGGGATCACTCTTGTGGAATGCCGTCTCCCTAGGAGACAGTACAGTAATGCCGCTCATGGCTACTTGCCGTTTAATATATGGCGCACTCCAAAGGGTACATCGTCCTAGTACGGACAGGAGTGCTGCTACAACATCTCCGGGCACAAAAACACCTTCTAGCTCTGGAGCAAATACACCGACCAATCCTGGCACGTATGCGCTGTCTAACGCTGGCGCTGGAGTCGGCGGCTCCGCTCCCTCCGCACCCCCACTGTCATGCCCGAATACTACCTCCATTCTACCTACCCTGGAGGATTTGACTGTGGGAGACTACAGTCCTGCTGATCACTGGGGTCCTATCCAGCATCAGGCTGCAACAAAGGGGGAAACAGTACACCCTGCGCTTCCTGTTATTGTTCATGCTCAGGGACATAACACGTGGGAGTCTATGCATCGGGAGCTGATTAAAGAACTTCGTAAAACAATTATGCAATATGGCATTGTGTCACCATATACCTGAAGCCTTTTGCAAACCGTGATGAAAGGTGAACTGATGACTCCATTTGATATATTTGCCCTTGCTGATTTAATTTTTACCCCAGCCCAAAACGTACTGTTTAAGTCACAATGGAAAGAGGGTTGTAGAGCAGCAGCTATTGAGAATTCGGGGTGACAATTAGAAGATCCTTTGCGGGGAGCCGGCATTCCACAATTAATGGGAGAAGAACTAGTGGGAACGCCGCAGCTGCAGGCTCAACTAGCCCCAGAAATCCTATGCCAATCTGCTGATCTGGCTCTCCGTGCTATGCTAAAGGTCTCAGACACAGGGCAAGCAGTAAAGGCATTCACAGATATTCGACAAGGTATGGAAGAACCATATATGCAATTTATTGATCGTATTCAAAATACTGTACATAAACAAGCAGAAAATGAGGCGGCAAAAGAAGCTTTGTTACTTGAATTGGCAATTGAAAATGCAAATCCTAACTGCTGAAAAATATTACAAACTTTAAGAAACCTGACTATTGTTGATATGATAGAGGCTTGTAATCGGGTGGGATCACTGAAATATAAAAATGAGCATTTTGCAGGGGCACTGGCGGCAGCCTTGCAGGCTAATCAGAAACTCTGTTTTGGATGTGGACAGCCTGGTCACTTTAAGAGAAATTGCTGGCAACAGTCGGAAGATGGCGCTCCAGATATATGTCCCCTATGTAGAAAGGGAAGACATCATGCTAACCAATGCAGATCCAGATACCATGTGAGCTGGCAATTAGTGTCCGGAAACGGGAAGAGGAACGCGAATCGGAACCGCGTTCAGACACCAGTAGTTCCGAAAGACAGCACTCCATATCAGAGACAAACCTGGAACGTCTCTGAGCCTTCACCACACTGATGTCTCAATAACACTTACGTCTGTGCACAAAGTGCCATTGGCACTGAAGGGACCTTTGAGTAATGGGTTTAGTGCCTTATTGTTAGGGGATCAAGTGTTACCTCACAAGGTTTGTTTTGCCAGGAGCTATAGATTCTGATTTCTGTGGACAAGTCCAAGCAATGGTCTCGACCCCTTCCCCCCCAGTACATATACCAAGAGGACTCATACTGTTAATTGTTGTGTTATGTATTATGTTTATCATACCTTGGGTTTTTTGGGTTGTTTGTAACAGGTGCTGGAAAAAATGGTAAAGCAAGTTATGTTTTTAGAAAAACAAAACGGGAGAGATGTTGGTGTAGAGGGTTTTGGGCTAGGCCAGAACATCCTGGGATTGGCCAGAACATTCTGGGCTCGAACATCCGGGAATCAGCCAGAGCATCCTGGGCTGGGTCTGAACATAGAGGGGAGTGGCCACCCAGAGGGTAACACATATTGGCCAATCAGAGGGTGGCGATGTTCAAATCCAGCCAATCCTATTACTAACAGTGCAAAAACGAAAAGTGTTGTCTATATAAACAGTGGAACCAGCAGGAAGGGGTCACTGATATTAAAAAAGTCTCTGACAGTAAAGAAGTTTTTGGCATGAAACTCTGCGGGAGTCCGTGTCTTTAATCTACACATGTTTTTGTTTGTTTGCTTGTTTGCTTGGTTGGTTGTTTGGTTTGGTTTTGTTTTCGTTTTTTGTTTTGTTTTGTTTTGTGGTTTAGGGGCTTTTTTTGGGGGGAGGGGGAGTTGCTTTCTTTTTCTTTTTTTTTTATTTTCCCCAAAATACTGATTTGGTTTCTTGGGCTGTGAAGATATTCAAGTGTTTGAAGAGTGAAAAATTACAGACTTCCAGCAGAAAACTGTATTCTTACTGTTTATTTTGCCATATCGAAGCTTCCCAAACCAACCCAATTAGTGTGTATATGTTCAGAACTCATTCAAGTCATCTTGTACAAGATATTCTTTGGACGTTTCTGAATTACATGGCTTTTATGTAATGGCTTAATTTTGCATTAGTTTGAACTAGATGATCATAATACTCATAACCCAAGGACAATCAAACTGCATCTGGCCTGGATAACCAACTGTCTTGACAGGTAGTGTTTTCCAAACTTTTTTTAAGAAAACTTTCCTTGATGAAAAATTGGTCATGTTCTCACTCATTCAGTCTCACTTAACTCATCAACACTGCCTATTTTTGTGATAACCACTGCTGACATACCAACATTAAGACAAAGCTGGTTAGGTTGACAAGGTCGGCCTACAATCATTCACATTTTTATCTTCACCATCCTTCTGTTTCTAGGATGAAGGTATATATATAACCTTGGTGGCTTCTCAGATTGCTCAAAATATCCTATCCACAGCTTCCTCTTGGGCTCCATTCTGTGTTTGACTTCCAGGGAATGAAGAAAAGAATCAATATTTCTCCTTGAATACAGAGCTAAAGTTGCCTTTAAATGCAAAGCATAACAAAATATTAAATGCTTTTACCTTAGTTCTATCTTATTGAGTTGCCTTTTTGGGTAACTACCATTCCACTTTCACACACAGTTGTGCTTTCCCACACTTCCCAGCATGAAATCTTGCTGTCGTTCAGTTGGAGTTAACCACTTCCATTGTATGAATAGCCTCTCCATCAGTGGAATACACTGCTCACACAGTATAGTCAACCTGCAATCCCATAAATCATACAAAAAAACCCGGTTCAAACTACCTTTTACAATATAGCCTTCCCTGAAATAATACTCTGTTCAATTGACTATATGTTGAAAAACTCACAGTTTTGCTGTGAATATAGCCAAAACAATGTAAAAGCATTTTCAATGTTTTAATTTTTTTACTCCTTTTAATTATCTGTGTTAGTTACACTTCTCATCAATTTTCCAGCAGATTTTTGAATCAATTACTATTGCTAATACACACTATACAACCATACAAAATGTTGCAAAGTAGAACATACAGAGAAAACCAGCGCTAGATGCTGCTCTTAACAGCTCTGACCTATGATGGCATGTGTAGATAAAAGGGTAGATGACCTGAGAAAATCTGCAAAAGAAATTCCAGCTCAGGTGAATACATCCAAAGGCAGCGAATACATGACTTTTGTCCAGTTAAAAAAAAATTGGCATTCTAATGCACTTTGTCATATTTTGATCTTTTATCTTTCTATTTCTTTCCTTTAATTTGTTTCATGCACATTGTTCTTTCCCTTACCCTTGTGTCTATGCTTGTTTTCTTTCCTTTTGCTTTCCATTTTGTTTGCTTCACCAATTAAAAATGTACTCTTTATGCAAGATGGTATTTGCTGCTCATTCCTTGTATGTCAAGCCCTTCTGCCACTTTTTACATATCTCATTTGTTTATATTTCTCATTCCTATATACACTGAGTCAGGAAATTTTCATGCTGAATCTCAGATGCTTCTTCAATAAGCACAAACAACAAACCTATCACAGGAAAGGTGTAAAATGTGTTCAAACGAATTTCTTCCTAACACTTATTCCAGTGTTAACAGAAACATCTGGCTTGTAATTAACTTCAAAATTTTGCTTAATTGTGGAATTTTCATATAAAATGTGTTCTACAGAGAATGACTGCTATGTTTTTAAAAATTGCTTTATTTATTTTCACTCATAATTCTTAACATATATCACTATATACAAGCCTTTCATACTGGCTGGATAGAAGTCTTAAACTTAGAATTACTTGTGCCCAGGCAAAACAAAGATTTTTTTTTTTTTTCTTTCTCAGCATTCTGCAATATTCCTTCTCAGCTGATATATCTTTAAAACATTCAGTTTAAAAATTGTAAACATCTGCATTTAACTACTTTTTTCATAATTTTTTTTAATATATATTGGAAACTCATCTCAGGGAGGAATATTCAGATTGTGTCAAAGATGAAGGTATTTTTCTTCATGAATGTCTGAAAGTAGAAAAACAGGGAAGCTCAAGAATTAAAAAAAAAAAAAGTAAGAGAAAATAATTACGCATACGACCACCTTTGATTTTGGTAAACTGGGTATAAACCCCCCTAGAAACAGTGCAAAAACCTGTTACTGGATTTGCTTGTGTGCTTAGCCAATGCAAGCTATACAGCAAATATAAAGTCCTGAATCATGATGCTTCGCCAGAATTATTAAATTATTTTGAATCAGAAATTTATCACAAAACTTTGCTCCTCAGAAAAATTTTCATACACTGACAAAAAGCAGCCATATAGGGTCTGTATCATCAGATGTTCAATTAAATATTTAAATTTTAAAAGTAGTTTTCCATATTAAAGAAAAGACTGTTAATAATACCAAGATAAAATTGTACTGTCCCATAAGAATGTTTAAAGAAATCTTCAAAAGCTACAGCTCAGTCATTCTTAATGGATTGTTGAAGAGTTGTTATATTTTTTCTCCTAGTTAAATTCAGAATTAGCTTTCATGTGTAACTAATTTGTCAATAAGCAGCCAGATTTTTTCTACCCTCTGTATGAGCACTTTAGAGAGTGGCCTTTGCAAACAGTGGCTCAGGATATAACCAGATACTGACTTTCAAAGCTTTTGACAAAGTTAGCACACAGAGAATATGCTGCAATGAAATTAACAATTCTGCCAGATGGTTTGTACCTGCTAGTGCTGCAAAAATTACAATAACCTCATCATATTCCTGGTCTTTCATCACCTTGAATATTTTTATTGGAGTTGTGCATGCATCTCTAAACATTTCACCTTAAAGAATGAAACTTTCATTTGGGTGAGAAATTCTATCATAAAACTGTAAATTAAAGAAATTAATAATCTTGTATTCATTCTAAGGTTTTAAGTTCCTCACAACCATTTATTCCTTACTAGGGGGGTTGGTAATGCACTTAATGGCTCAAAAGAAATTTTGAGATACCCTGAACATGGAACTTTCATCGAGTGTGCTGTATGCTAGGACTTTTGGAAGCTGTTCATTCTCTCATCACAGTTGGTACCAAAAAATTCCTACCATTCTAATGGAAGCATTTTCAGGTTTTTCTTCTTTATAATATATTTCATTATCCTATAGTAGCTGAAAGGCAGAGGAGATGATTCATTGTCATTTTCCATCAATACTGCTCAAATTAGAAAAAACATTATAATTCTCACAGTTCTGTCCCAAATGCATTTATAATCAAGTTTGTTTAAAAGAGTTCTCACTAGGGATCCATTTTAATTCAGATGGCATAGTGAATATCTGCATAAAAGTGACAGTAACTAGACAACATCCCTACATACAAATAAGTGTTCATTCAATTTGTGAACATTACAAAAACAAAGTACATGCCTGAAATCAGGCTCTACCTAATAAAGTGATGTAGTGTTATAGAAGTTAATTTAAAGTCAGAGACATTGGGTACTGACGACCAGTGTCCACCTGAGGTATATTCCAGGGGATCGTGCTTTGCACTAACTCTAGTCCTGTGAGGTGTTGCAGAATACTGAAGGTGACTCCTTGAGCACATCTTCCAGACAGTTCCTAAGAGAATTCAGTTCAGTTCAGACCTCTCCATAATGTAAATTAAAGCACAGTAAGGAAGAGTAGGATATGTCTCTTCTGAGGCATGTTCCTGATTTGAACTCAAATGATGTTAGGGAGACACTCAGAGATGATGAATCTACTCATCCACAGAACTACATGGCAGGAGCAGACACGAGTGGCAGCTGACATTACACACTGATTCATTTCAGCTCTAGGTTCCTCTGAAAGGGGTGATGATACTATTCCCAGTACTGCCACTGGACACAGGTCATCATCTTAGATTGCATCTAACAGCTGTCCGTGTACAGCATGAACTTGTCACAACAAAAAAAGACAGTGATCTGGTGAGGAGACGGGTTCATTTGGCATCAGTGAATTGATGTGCTCTGGACCACATGACTGATCTAAAACAAAAGAAGAGTGAAACTGTAAACCCTACAGCCCTCTATAAAGTCAGTGAAAGTACACACTCCGTGTTTGTATGAATCTTTGTACCAAAGAGGTTTGATTCAAGTTTCTCTGTTCTTCTGAGGAAGTAACATTTTTTTTCTGCCACATTTCATTGTTTATAAAATGAATAAAACATTCTTCTGCGCACAGCAGTTATAAGGATAAACAAATTAAAGGCTGTGAAGTACTCATATGCTACTTCAATGGGCTTGTGCAAGAATCATAGATAGACATGGAACAGTGAATGAAAAGACAGTAATGGGCTTGAAGTGTAACACTTCCTTATTTTTACTCCACTGCAGTGTGGAAGAGCTAGAAAAGCAATGAGTGACACTTGAAATGGGTATTTCAATCTTTTTCCTAGGCCAACAAGTAATTCAACTAGAGGGCAAATGGTGAAATTCACTGTTTTCAGAATGTTGTCAGAGTAAATAAACAGAAAGACTACAGAAAATATTTTCCTTTTAATCTTTTCCGTTGCCACTACTCCTAGCTCTTGATTGTCACAAGAATAGGTAGAAAAAAGTGTCAGGAAGAAGTGTGATTATATGGATTGCAAGTGGATTATATCCTTTTAAATATTAATACATCATATGTGCTCACCCACTGAATAAGGCTTGCCAGCCAGCTGCCAAGCTGTTTAAAGTCATGCTAACAACACATCAATTAACAAGTGGAATTGCTACCTTCTGGTATGGAATATTTTGTCTGATTCCCAACCGAATTCACTCTGTATCAGATCATTTCAGCCTAACTGTAGTTTGCTAGATGGCAAAGTAATATCCATTGTATTGATTTGATTTAATACATCAGTTGCAATAAGTCATATGGGGAAAGTTCAAGTCAACCCGTACTGTCAAATTTGAGGATATAAAGCTCTCTGTTTCTCACATAAACCTATAGAAGCTTTTTTTATTGAGTAATCTTGGAAAAGTGGTCCTCTTCTCTGTCTAAGAAGTGCGCAGGGGTGGTCAGAGGGGAGAGAGATGATAATACAGAGCAACAATATTAGAGATAATAAGAGAGACAGGAACTTCTCAGAGGTTTCTGGTTGCATTTAACTTATATGCGGCACTTGCGGTTCTGGATGCAGCTGAACCTGTCATTGTCAGGCTAGGTGAACAAGAAAGGCTTAGTGTTTGCCATGGCTGTGGATAAAAACCACTAAAGAGGAATCATGTGACCAGCTAAATCTCTGCAAGTTTATTAATGCTGAGAATACCGCTGTGAACGGACTGGATGCTCTGCAGGGTGCAGGGCTCATGAAAAGCTAGTTATGACCCTCCTCAATATTAACATTATAGGAGTCTGTGCTTATGGCAGGCATGACCTCTCATCAAACCTTTCAAAGAAAGCAAGTGTGAGCTTATACTTGACTTTCTTTTTGAAAAAGTGAATAGTCTGCTTCTTTTTCTCCCCATTTTGTAAAGACCTTTATGCAATCTGTGATAAAATGTTTTATATTAAGAGAGGCAGAATAAAGGGAAATGCTTTATAGAACTAGAGATAGTTACTCATACAGATAGCTAGGGGAAAATGACATACTGCATGGCAATACAGGAAAGTAAAAGAACAAACACACTGAAACTCTAAAGCTCTGAGATGCAAGTGTTCTTCTTTAGCCCAAAGTGAGCACAGAATGGAGGTGTGCTGTGCTGAGTGAAGGGAGGATTCAGTTGCAAAGTAAAGTGAAAAAGGAGGTTTATGGGGTGAAATACGAAGAGATGAAGTAACTCAGTAGGAGGACTATTTCTGGAGCATGGGGCAATGTAAGTAAAAGATGGCATCCATCTGCAGAGATGTCAAGAGAAAAGGCAAGACTGGAAGTGCATGCTGAGAGTTTGTTCTGTGTAAGAGCTAAATTCTGATTTTTTTTTTTTCTAAGTAAATTCACTGTATCTAGTCCTCAACTTTCATTGTTATATAGATATAATATCTTGGATTTCTACTCATGCTGAAAAAAAGGGGAGGCACAAAATTACAAAATGAAATATATAAACCTTAGAATCAGCTTTAAGTAATGCTAAGTTTGGTGGCTTTGTAACAGTAGCAACAGAAAATTACTGCTGTGCATGATTCACAGAAAAAAAATAGAGCACAGCTAGAGAGCATACTGAGAATTCTTGTACAAGATAAACCGTTGTAGTTGATGTAGTTTTAGGCCCTATGACCTTAGTACAAAATGAGTGCAAGACAAACAGGCTGGAAGAACAGGACGTAAGGATAAGGAGTATCTGGGAATGGCGGGTGTCCAAGATGGGCTGCAGTTAAACTAACTGATAAGTAGAAAGACAGGATGATTGTTATGTCTGTGGTGTTAATGAACCAATTAAGTTGGTATAAGCATTTACTGAGGGTGCTTCAAAGGCTGCTAGCAGTGATGAAGATTGTTGAAAGAAGTAAACGACCCTCAGAGACCACCACCACATTTTTGTATGCATGCGGGGAACTTTCTGGAAAATAATGTAATCCATACTCATGAATATGTATGTATGCCCAGCAGCTATATAAGGACGGCTTGTGTAGCAATACGGGGACACATGTCAGGAGGAGCTATCCCTCATGTCTCCAGGTGCCGCAATAAAGAAAACTTGCTTGTCAACTTGAAAACTTTGTTGGTGAGTTTGTTCCTGGAGTTTTCTCCGAATCAGTGTAAGTGCACAGATGCTTCTGGATGTAACTTAGGATATATTTACTGTAGGCACCTAACTTGAAATTTATAATGTTTTGACTGGATGCAGGTATCACTGCACATTTTTACTCTGTGAGTGGATGGATACCAAGCTGATTCATGTTTCCAGTGCCAGTACTTGGAATCAAAATTTAGCAACTCACATTCTGAAAGTGAACTCTTTTTAAACACTGTAATCAGCAATGCCATGCTAAAATACTCATGAGTAAAAAGAAAACCACAAAACCTAAGGTATTTCTGCTTTACAGAAAATACATCCTAAGGGAGTTTAATAACTTGAATACAAGATTTATTTTATTTTTGAGGTTGCTAAATATATATTGCCTTTCCATGTTTATTTACAGCAAAAATCTAGCACCAGAAAATTGATCTCCCTATTAGTAATTAGGCTCAGTCATTTTACCCTTCTGTTTGTAAATGCAAGGTACAAAGCACCCTATTATCAGTTTGTAAAACTGGCTGAGTGGCTTTTTCAGAAAGAGCTACTTCCAGCGGCTCCTAATGAGCTATTCCTGTGAGATTTTCACACAGAATAGCTATGACTTCTGGGGATTGTGTATAAGATTGCTTCCATCTTTAAGATATGTCAGGACTTTGGAAAGCAGGCATGAGCACAGATTTTGTGGCTACATCCAAACTTGCTTTCAGCTGTGAGCTTTGCAAGTGAGAGTAGACTGCACTGGTCTCAGATCAACTTATCTGCCTGAATATTATCCTAGGATACTAGTGAATTTAGGTGACTGGATTGACCTTTATGTGATAGCAGCAATATCTGAGCTCACTGTGTTAAGCCTGAATGGTGTTTGTCTCTTTAAGCTGCTTATTCCATTGAAAAGTAACCTTAGGTCAAAGCACAGATGTGCCAAAGTAGCAAAGAAGTGACTTCACGCGATGCAAGAAACAAGAGCAGATTTTGATATGGAGAGTCTTCAGAAGATTCTCTCAAATTTTAAAAGACTTTGGATTCCAGATTCTTCCTTCTAAAGTATACAGTAGCAAAGACTTTTATATGACCAAAAATAGTTCAGCTCTCAAAATTCTTTATTTGCATTTATACTCATTTTAGTAAATATCTGGGTCAAAATTTTAGCAGCTTTTCAGGAATAGAATGGTCGCTTCTTAAAAGTTAATGATATCTATTCCTACACTGCTTGGCAGCTGTAGAAAAACTTTATCTCTGTGATTTACCTCCCACTTTATCATCATTGTGCAATGATTACTCTTTCAAAAGATTATTTAATAGCTAAAACAAACTCATAATTTGCATTGGGTACAATAATGCTCCTTCTAGTTGTGCAAGATAACTGCTGATGTCTACCCACCTAGAATCCCACATGGTCCCCCTGGTAATACCATTTATTTCTGTGTAAAAATAGAAACCATTAACGGCTTTAACTTTCTTTCCAATTTATCACCCTGCAGCAATAATTAGTTATGTTCTTTAGGGGTGGGTGAGAGACAGAAAGGTGAAGGAAATGAAGTGGAAGTTTCTTTTTTCATAAAGAACTTCAATATTTTTCTTAAACTTGGCTTCATTTTAATTCAGAATGAAGAACAGGCATATTTCTGATAGTTTCTATACAGAGATTGCTGAATTCCCTGGGCATTTCCTGTTCTGGGGGGAAAAACTCTTCATCTGGAAGTCCAGCAGTCCAGACTAACAAACAACTATGATTATAAGATTTTTTAACTTTGAAGGAGAAGATAAACTGGAGATACAAGATCTGAATTTAAATTAGAGACCTGTGTTCATTTTTCTTTCTTCTGATATTTTAAGGCAGTTTTAATGAAAATTCTCCCACCCCATATTTTTTCTTTACATTTTCAGTAAACAATATGATAGTTCCAGCAGAATAAAAATGTTGTAATAAACTATGACTGCAGAGAAAGGAGCAACGCTTCATTTTCATAGGAGTCAATATCACAAAAATTTCCCAGTTTCAGTGAAAATAAATGAAGAAAATTTTATATATTGAAAGATCTGCTGTGAGCAAAATATGGTGACAACAGCCATCAGTGAGCCTTTGATCTAGGAGATCTGCATATCTTCAGATGCTGGCCCACCATTATGACTTCAAAATATCTCTCATATAAAAGAAAACTTTATTTTTATATATATATATACAGACATATGCATATGTACATATTTATACACACATACACACATGCATACACCCACACAAATATAGCCTTTATGTGTGTGCATATATATATAAAAACATACAAATATATGTGCATATATACACATAAAGATTTGGTTTGCAATTAAATTAAGTGGAAAAAGTGTGGAAAACCCCAGAAAATGGTTTTGAAATGTGAAAACAATAAAATATTATGTCACTTGTGCTTATATGACTTTCAGGAGTTACATGTTTCTTGTAGTTTTCTAATTTTTGTTGACAGAATGAAGATGTATATATTCATGTTTACTAAGGAGCAGTGATTTCAATGCAAATGTATGATCTCTGCTTTATTTACTGTTATGGGAAGACAGTGGTGACATTTCCTGGCACAAATTACAGGGATGGGGAATAAAAGGAAAAAGCATTTCAAGGATTGCACAGTCTGATTAAAGTCTGATTAGCCTATGACAAGAGCATATTTTCCACTAGTATCAGGAACTTGCTTTGTTGGCTATTATTCTGTGACAAACCATTTGGTTCACTATGATATATGGATTTACATCCTCTTTCAAATGTGCCCTTTTGTCCTTTGATATTATTTATTTATCACAGTAGTAACCCAGTTTCGTTTTTAATAAAATACCACTTCCTCAAAAGTGAGACTGATGAAATTATTTACTGTGAATTGTGTACTTTTATAATCCTTATTTCCTCTTTGTCAAATTGATTCCTATCAGGTGATTAACCTTTTGCAGATGCTGAGAACTATCCAGACGTATTATCTCGCTGACTGTAATGGGGCTTCCTATGCATTTGAGTGTTCACAAATGTGAATAGGGAATATACAAGACTTTGTGAATGTATTTGTTTATCAGTTTGCACAAATGCAATCTCTGTATATACTTTTGCAAAACTGTCCCTTTTAATGCCTGCCATCTGCGAAATGCTGTCATCATAATGACTGCGTTTTAAATAGAAAATGCATTATAGCTTTTAAAATGTGCATGAACCTCTGTGAGATGGCAAGACAAAAAAAAATTAAATCTTTGTTGCAACACATGAAATCTGCATGGAAAAAAAATATTTTTCTACCTTCTTTGACATGAAGTCATTGACAAATATGATAATGTGGGTCACGTCTTCCCTTTACTTATGCTATTATAAAATTGAAAAATATTGTCTAGCTCAATTGAAAAATTTAAGTGGGAAATCTGCAATCAATTTTGGATACCCATGCTCTATACTAGAACTTCACAGCTGTTTTTTCCCTTTTTTCCAGGTTATCTTTAAAACTTGTGAAATTACACATATATTAAAGTTCAGCTATTAGTTTAAAATATGCAAACTCCCATGAAAATATGCATTTAGCTGAATTTTCCACCTTGGTGCACCCTCCAGCTCTTCTCATCAGAGTAAGTATTAAACCCAAAGAATTGTGCAGCAGAACGACTGCAACTGAATATTTTGCAATTTAGGTTAGCCTTCAAAAAACAAATTATTTTTGACCACTGACTGCTATTAGAAATTATACCTGTCACTTTAAACTATTCACTACTCTATTTTCCTTATTTATTCCAGAATTTTCTATTCTGATACAGTATGAAAGTAGAAAAATATCTGAATCAGGTATGATGTAAAAAGTGGGTCTCCAGAATTTCATCTGTCATACTTACCTCCAATAAAACCTCTGTTTTTCAATCCCAATCTTGGCAAGCACTAAAAACTTCTCTTGAAGTTACACAAAAGGAGAAAACTCCAAGCTAAGAGGTTAAAAAAAAAAGCAGTCTACAGGATAAGCTTATTCACTTTTTGAAACCCTCACCCCACACCGAAGACTGAATTCTGTTAAGTAACTTACCAGGACACTCTAAATAATGAAACCTTATTTATACTTTCTTTTTTTTATCTTAAGGCACATTATATTAGGTAAGCTAATTAGGTAGAATTAGTAGACAGGTCACAGAGACTGAGCTGGCATAAAACTCACATCGAGTATGTATTACAGTTTCCCAGTAAAATTAGAGTTTGCATCATGTCCAATATTTCTAAGCATCTGGCCCAATAACTAAAAATAAGACCCTGCAAAAAGGAGTCCTTTTCTCTGGTGGTGGCATATTAACTAGTTACATGGAGCTTTTGCAGTGAAACAGGACTCCTGTACTTGTCTTGCATCATCCACCCTTGTCCAAATGTATGCCTTGATGGGTACAAAGGAGACATGCTGCATGTAATAAACATCAACCTCTACACAAACCTGCCTTCTTATATTAACTGGTTATTTTTTTGGAAAAAGATAAAGGGAAATATCATGCACTAAATCAGCTTTGCAAGACAAAATCTATTAAGTTTTTAGTCTATTTATCTTTAATGTTTCATAGGATGAAGTGTCACAGAATGTTTAAAAGTGCAATTCAGTTCAGAGTTCTGAAGTTCTGAGACAAAAGAGAATGAGAGGGTTCTCTATACATCTAGGATTTGTAAATTGAAATAGCAACTCAGGACTAGCTTTCATTTACCATATTATTTAACGTATCTTATCATTCCAGACAGGAGTACTGCAGCATACTGCATTTTAGTATTTGGACATTTTTGACAAAAGTAAGAAAATGTGAAAGTACATAAACACATTTCTCTATTTTGTGATCTATTATTTAAAATACAGAATTCAACTGTAATTACTTTCAGTTAGTTAATTTTTTTAATTCTCATTGTATTCAAAGGAGTCTTTATAATTTAAAATATTTTTTCATAAGTATAAGAGACAGGAAGAGAGGAAAGGAACAAAAGAGCTGTGGCTAAAGAAAGTTGTAAAAAAATTTTTTTTTCTATGCACAGAACAGGTAAATGTAGATTGCAAATGTTATCAAGATTTTCCCTTTCAAGTGGAGAAAATTATTAGAAAATTTTTTTGTTGTGTTTTTCTTCAGAGGAAAATTTTCTTTGCTATTTTCCGTTACCTTCAGAAACTAGACAAGCCATTTTTGCCAGCTTTTCTGATGTTGGCCTAGACTAAGAAACACTGCTACAAGACATGAAAGAAAGCTAAGCTTTACTCCCTGTTTAGTCCTTGCTCCTCTGTCAAGTCATCATTTAGGTACTTGACATAACTCCTCAGTAGTCAACTGCTTCTTTTCTGAGGTACATGGGAGCTGGCAGGCATCATTTAGTAATACTACAGGTTCAACTTTAAGCGTGTCAGTTGACTAAATATTACTTACCAGCTTTTGCTATGAGACACTACTAGATTTGATTTTCAACTGATTAAAAGCAGGCTCAGAGCCCCATACATTACTTCAAGAACTTGAACATTGGTACCAGATGTATATTGTGCTAAGTAATTGATTTACTATAATGCTATTATTAGAAATCTGTGTTTCTATTATTTCATATTACCTTTATGAAATATCCAAGAAACAAGTTTACTTCCTATAAATTCAAAATATTTCATCTTGCCGATGTGACGGAATTAGTGGTTGGAGAGAATATACCTATATGTATATAAAGGCCCAGTCAAACAAGATTTTCTTTTAGAATAACAGGTTTTCTGATGAAGTAGTATAAAGGACCCAGGACAAAACTGGGTGCTACCTAAAAACTTCCAAATGCAAAGATACACAGCTCAAAGAAAAGCTAGGACTAACCTTGCCTTACTTCATAATACTTTCTTATTATATTGATTTATTCTTTCATTATTAAAATAAGCCATTTACCAGTTATGAAAAGTGCCAGTCCTCAGGTGGGTAAATGCTAGAATCACAGAATAATACAATCACATAAGCTAGTTCAGAAACCAGCAGTACTACTTTTATCTGATACTAATCATAATTTCCCGTTCTCTTCAAATCCAAGACTTAACCGCAGTGGAAAATGTATCTAAGATCTGACTGAGAACCTTTCTTTTTCTTTGGGTTAAGGTATCAAGATGAGTAGCAGAAAGCAGGATTGCTGCAAACGATAGACATTTTTAAATGCTTGGTAATTTCCTAATGTCAAAGTAATTATGCAGAGTGGATGACACTTTAGTTGGGATTTTGTTTGGATTTTTTTTTTCTGAAACAAGAATAAAAGAAAAGAAAGCTTAACATAATATTTTTAAAATTAATGTCTTTGCTTAAGGAAAAAGAGTGGTTTCTGAAAGTTTTTCATTAAACCATTATGTGGTATTACATCAGTCAATCACATACAAACAATGAGATGTGACAGTCTCTGTGCTCCAGCAGGTCTTTCAGCTGCATCCCCTCAGGTACAGGTAGTGCAGCCAAGTGCTCATTGCGCATGGCCTCGAGTGTCTGTACTGCTATGATCAAAACGATCTAAATTGAAGAGGATGTTTTCTAATGGTAGGAAGAAAAGATATAAATACCATGAAACCATGCGACACCTCTGTTCTAAAAATCCCTGAACTGGAAAAAAAACCCCAGTTCCTCCGAATCCGTATTTTGCTGTGATCAATTAATAATAATTACAACATACATAATTACAATGATGATTCACTTGGATAGGCGACTGGTGCATGGCCATGTTCTCTATAGCTTATGGAGTGGGGGAGCAACTGGGCTGTGACTTCAGGGTTCATTTGCCACTGATTGTAGGTCAGGACAGTATGAAAGCAAGACATGAGAGGATGGATCTGTCACAAAAGACAGTACGGTGAAATTAGAATTTCATTTTTTTAAAAACTTCTACTTGAGAGGAAAGATGTTAAGCAATTTACATAGATAAGCACAGTCACATATTCTTAGATCTTCATATTATATTTCATTTTTTATGTAAAACGCTTTTGAATTAATTCAAAGTACTCACAGTGTGTGCTTTATCTTTTAGGGAAAGTTGAAAGTATTTATCCATTTTGTTTAACTAGTTTTCTAGCTTTAAAAAGTTCTGTTAGATATCTCTTTGTAGCTTTATTTTTAATATGTCTTTGATGGTGCCTGAAGCTGGAAGAAATTTAATTATCCCTCTTTCTTTCCTTCCTAATTTCTAATAATAAAATAAAATTAGTGATTAAGGCCACACAAAAGTTGCTGAAATTCATAATCAACCTCATCCTATCTCAGTTGGAGAAAACATAGAATCATAATCCTCACCAATGTAATGCCTGAGCAATCCTACATTTCTGGCTGTACTGTATGTATGTTATAACTAGGAAAAAAACAGGTAAAGATGACAGAATACACAGAATTTACAATACATGTCTCATTGTCACATGGCAATTGGGCATGCTGGTGCGGGCCCTGGACAGACTATTCTCAGAGCGAAATTGACACCCCAGGGCTGGTTGTCAATGTCTGAGCTCATCTCAGAATACCAGCAGAGGGTGAAGCACATCACCTTGGAGTTCAACACAGTGAGCAGAGTATTTATTGCCTTGGGTAAGCGTGCAAATATGTTCCCTTGTATCTCAACTTCTCCAGAGCTTTGAATCTTAACTGGATTTCAAAGAGACATCTTTGCTACAGCTCTATAACCCTCCAGAGAATGGCTGCTTACATTTTCCTTTACATGAGAACAGAAGCAATTTATTTATACTAATATATGGCTGGCAAAATATCTCAGGAGAATGGCTCTATTGCTCTTCCTGTTGGAACTTTGCCACTTAGTGGACAGGTGTTTGCAGGTTTTTGGGCCAAGGAGAGGATATGGAAAAATAAACATGAATTTGTAAACAGTAATACAGCCATTCAGTTAGAACAAGTCCAAATTCTGATTTTTATTCTAAAATATGCAGAGAAGTAAATGGTATGTAGCAGCATGTACACTTATTTGCAGAGAACTAGAAGGTGAATGCATTTGTGAATTTGATGCTGTTTTCCATCACATCCCAAGCATGCCAGTGACATAAATTCCCTGTTTGATAGATGCATATGAGCCACTAGAGCGATGAAATATATACAGAAAGAGCAAAATAGTGCCATTAAGAAAGGGTTTCTTATACCATAATGCAAAAGCACACTACCTCAGCAAAGCCACTAACCTTTAAAGAGGAACAGGAATATACGGTTTCTCTTCACCTTGCCTGGAGAGAATACTATAATTCACACCGTCAGTTTTCAGTCTATAATTGGTCTTTGTGTTTCTGAACAGTGTATCAGGGATTGCTACTTCTATCACATGCAGTCACAGGAGGATAAGACAAAAACATTCTCAGTTTCCTAAGCATTCTTTATTTTCTTCCTACAAAGACTAAAGAAAATGGAATCCCACAGAAATTCAATTAAAACTATAAAAGAAAATAAACTTTTACATTTACTTTACATTTCCTCCTGCTATTGTTTCTTAAGCAATCCCTAGTGACTGATACATTAGCATGGATTTACTACTACTATGAAATATATCATATAAAGTTGGTTTCAAAGTTTGTAATAAAACCTTTTTTTTACCTCCTATTTTATGGCATATTTATTCTCAGATGTCCTTGCCTCTGGAAATATATTTAGAAAGCTTTGTTAATATAGTCCGAGGAGTACATTAAAAATTGAACCAACAGAATTCAGGAAAAGATTGTATCTCAAGACATTAAACACATTCTTCCTATATAAATCTGAGTTGGTTAAAATAAAAAAAAAAGGTAGTTATTTCCTGTAATAAAGTCAATTTTCATTTGTTAAAGAAAAAAGTCCAAATTACAGTATTTGTCCAGTAAAGGTATACCAAATAACCCAAGACTTAGGCAATATTTTCACAGTTATTACCCAAGAATAAGATTTATCAGGGATTTTCTTTGATGTATCATCATAAAAGATCTTCAGCTTGAAGCATACATCCTTGCTATATCCTAATGATGGCTTTGCTTTACAGACAACAGACTTGAAAGTTTCAACGTATTACAATGCAGATTTTATCAATGCAGTTTTTATTAGTGTCACATTTACTCTGGTTTTCATATAAACAAACACCTTTTTAACAAGAAAGTTAATGTTAGCTGGTAGTGTCAGTACTAAGTAGGCAGATTTTTAATAAACTCAAGCTCATATACACTGACATGCTAACTTAAGGGTTTTCAACCTCTTGAATCTATAATGCAATCCAGAATCAAAAAAGGTTGTATATAAAATCTGTAGTGAAGCCCTGAACCTCTTTTTCTGGCTTTTTGATTTCAGTTTTCTGGGTTTCTATCTGGCAACAAGAATGCTTAGAGTGATTTATAACCAATTCATGTCTCTAAAAGCTTTTGACTGGGACAGATAATTAGAGCAAGAGTGGGTGAAGGCCAGACTTAGTACAGTTCATGGCATCATTTTAAATTTTCTTAAAAGTAATTATGTCACATTATATACAAGAGAATTTGATTGTCCTAAGAATTACAATGGCTGCAAGGAGTCTCTGAGCTTGGAACTTTAGATTTTAGACTTTAAGCCTTCAAGGCTTGGTAGGAATAAAGAAAGAAATTCTGAATGTCTTTTAACAGGTTTGGAAAGAAGCTTCTAGCTATTGAAACTTAGTTTTATACAGCTTTAAAGTTTTTAATGGCTTTAAAAGATGTTCTTAATTTTTTTGCCACATAAGTTTCTAGATGCCTTTATAAGACCTCTGCTGTAAATTTTCTACTCTAGTAGTTTTACTCTTTTCAGAAAGACAAACTGGACAATTGTCAGAAAAGCTTTTGTGCTGCAAATCACAAACTTTGTGCCTTGCTATAACTATACAAATAACGATTTATTAGCTGTTTCTTTTTTTTTTTTTAATTAATTCAGGATGTCTTTAATCAGAATGAAGTTATTCTCGCTGCCCTATAAGGTACAGTATGTGTTTCTTCTGCTCTTTTTTCTTTCCCAAGTGATATTCACAGTAATTTCTGTGTTTGGTTTGTTTTGTTGTTTTTCCGCAGAACATTTAAAACTATATTTAATTGAAACATGACAAAGTCTATGAAGGCTGTCTGCCACCCCCACATAAAAGCCTTTAAGTAAGACTAGTTCTTACAAAGTTTCTCTTATTTTTCCGTTTAAATGAAAAATATCTTTAGACATAAATAAACATGTTTAGACAGTCCTTGAGTTTATTTAGCTGTGCAATAGTTGTACTTCCGTGGAAGATTTATTGGACTTTCTCATATTACATTTACCCATGTAAACTGAAGTGTTATACACAGCAGTCAAGGGCGCCATAAACAGATGCTGTACATAGAAGCACATATAATATGGATCCCGGACCCTGGGATTTACACTTTGACTTTGTGAGAATGCATATGTAATCTCTAAAGTTCAGTATCACCTGCTGTCAGAACTGAAAATGCCTTATGGCATTTGTCCTCTAGTCACACATGACGCTATGTCATAATGATTTTATTTCACTCCTTTCACACACCTGATCAATGCAGGTGTAACTGAGAAACAGTAAAAGCCACTGTTTGTAAAAAGAAGTCATTTGACCTTGTAAGACTTCAAGACAGTACCATAAAAGCTGATGTTTAGGAATACAGACAATATTGCAAACCTCTGTTTAAGTCTTTATTATTGGGATACATATTCTGTAGAATTTCCAGTATCCTGCAGCAGTAATTCACACCCAGTTCAAGGACTTGTTATTTGGTTTCTCCTTTGCCAACTGTCACTGACAGCTTCAATGTCTCTTAAAAAATAGCAAACAAGCCAGTGAATGCTGACCCCGGCAATAAAAGGCTGTTCCCCTTTTTAACTGAAATTGTGTCATACAAATTAGAACAGGAAACAAAGGCCAACCTATCATCATTATTCAAATGAATCATACATCTATTGAAATTTTAAGGTACCAGTCCCTAAGTCCTCATTCCGTATTCATGCAGAGCCACAATTTCAGAAGCAGCCCTGAGAGGGCTGTAGAAGGAAATAGCATCCCTTTTTACTGTCTCTTTCCTGTGCAGAGTAGTCAACTGTCATACTTTCAGAAAAATCTAGAAATATGAATTCCAGAGTTTTGCAATGGATTTGTCCACTTTGTCTGCCTGAGAAAAGCTTTCCAAATGAGAGTACAGATTTTTACAGGAACTCAACTCTTTACCCGAGATTTAATAATTAAAAGATTTTAGGTCTCATGCTTCACTTGAACTCTTTTTTTCTTTTGTTGTCAAAAGAAAACATTTTCACAGTAAGATCCTGAAAAACTAAATTTTTGTTACAGATATTGGTAATGTGTAGATATTTTTTATCTATTTTATCCATCTATTTTTATCTATTTATCGTGGTTTAAGCTTAGTCGTAAATTAGAAAAGCATGTAGCCTGCTTGTTTTTCCCCCCCCAACAACCTCTCCTCCCCACCCTGCCTCCCCACTCCCGATGGGATGGGGAGGAGAATCGAAAGAATGTAACTCCCACGGGTTGAGATAAGAACGGTCCAGTAACTAAGGTATAACACAAACCGCTGCTGCTACCACCAATAATAATAATGATAAGGGAAATAACAAGGGAA